>CAUZXS010002717.1:0-56666 GCA_963585895.1 Sepioteuthis lessoniana
AAGAGTTTGAGTTTTTTAATTTTTTGATAGTAATTGGAGTTAAGTTTGTTGATATTACTTTTTCATTTATGATGGGTGATAAATGAATACTCGGGGCACTGTTAGATTCAATGATTATGAATCTAGGAAAAGTATCGAACTGTTAGTGTTACATAGCAATACTTGGAACCATTTAACTTTGTTGATATGTTGATATTGTTTGAAATGGAATAGTTTGATCATTTAACTGTGTGTAAGCTAATGACTGATGTTTAATTGAATTGTTAGTGATACGTAGCAATACTTGAAAACGTTGAACTGTGTGCAAACAAATGATTAATAGTGAATAGAATTATTCATATTAGATAGAAATAAGTGAAACCATTTAATTGTGGGGAAAAGAATGAGCTCAGGCTCGTTTAAAAATTTTATCTACAAAATGTGTTTAGAAATTACTTATTTAATATACATGTATATACGAGGTGCATACGATAAGTTTCCAGACTTTTTTCGTATGGGCACTTTTATTGATAGTACACACATGATACTCTAGTCCCCTTCGAAGTAATCTCCTCCGGCTGCAATCCAGTTGTTATATTGTTCCAACAACTTCTGGAAGGCCCCATGGAAGTCCTCTTGTGTGAGCGTGTCAATGACCTTCGTCACAGACTCTTTCATTTCCTCAATTGTCTCATAACCACAGCCTCTGAGCATAGGGATTAACCAAAAGTCACAGGGAGCAATGTCTAGACTATTGGGAGGGTAAGGAACTGTCTTGATGCCCAAATTGGCCAAATAGTCTGTGACAAGGATGGAGTTGTGGACTGGTGTATTGACCTGGTGGAAATGCCACTGACCCGATTTGAAGAGTGCTGGCCTCTTCCTAAGGAATCTCTTCCTGAACTCCCTTAAAACCTCAACATAGTAACCCTAACCCTAACCCTTTGGCCAATCAACTCTGGTGTATTGACTTCCTTACTCCTCCCACACCTCTCATCATCCCTCACAGACTCCCTGCCTTTCTTGAATCTCTTATGCCACTCAAAAACTGATGCTCGATTCATACAAGATGGTCGAAAAGCAGTCTGAAGCATTCCATACGTTTCTGTGGCATTTTTTCCAAGTTTAAAACAGAAATTTAATGCATATCGTTCTTCTAAAGTGTCCTCACGTCCAGATTTCATTTTTGAAATTCACCAGCTTTGACAATCAGGCTTTAGTAGGGTGTATTCCAATTGCTGCTGTAGCTGTTCATTTGAACCTGATATCATAAAAATGGGTCAGTCATCTCCTAAGATGTATAGCAATAAAATACTGAATTTTCAAGAGTCTACGACAATTTTAAATGCCTGTATAAAAAGTCTTGAAACTTATCGTATGCACCTCGTATAAAACAGATTTGGTATTAGATAATCTACAATGGTTGATGTGCCATAAAACCAAACCAAATCAAATTTCTTAAGTTATCAAAACTTCTCAGATGAAGTATCTACAAATTAGCCATTTTTAAGTTAATGCTTTTTTTCATCTTATTTTTGTTGTCGGGTTTGTAATAAACGTAGTTGTTTTAAATCGTCCTAATTTCTTAGAAGTGTTATCATTATTACTCATTTTTGACTTGTTTGGCTGGTATTTATTTCATCTTGTTATTGTCTAAGTGTAAAAGATGTAACAGTGTTAAATTCTCAGAATTTCTTAATTTTTTTACTTGTTTTTCTTTCTTGTTATTTATGTTTTCTGTTACGCAATCGATGTAGTAGTTTTAAATCCTCTGAATTTCTTTCATGAATTTTTTTATTATTATTACTCATCTTATCTTGTTTTCCTTTCAACTTAATTTTTTTGCAACTTTCAGTTCGTCTCTTATGTTATGCCAATATTAATCAATCTCCTTTGATCAACATTCCACAATACTAGATATTCTTTTTTATTGGTATTATCTGAACCTATTGTCGTAGTTGTAAACTGATTGTTTGATTTTAACGGCAAGTCAACCCAGTGCCCACCATGGAGTAATGGCAATGATGGCCAAGAATATGCCGACTATATGCCTCGCAGTAAAGAAAGACACCCCACACAAAAAGGGTGTCCTGGTACTGACATTAAACTGCAGTTCTTTGTACTGTCTGAAGTTACCTTTTCGTTGCCATTATTCCCATGTTCACTTTGACCTAAAGTGGTTGTACCTATTAGGGTTCAATCTATGTGTCAAACAAATCTGAGATTATGAAGTTTTTATAAGTTGAAAATAACTGATAAGAAACATTTTTACAGTACATAATTGTTAAACTGACCTTGACAAAAACAAAAATAACCTGACAAGGGTGCATATGACATAGAACAAACCAAACAGAATGGTTTGCTATGGAGTAATGGTTTACAAGATACTTTTAGTAGTCAAATTGTAATGGAAATTGACTTTGTCCCCTGAGTTCGAATCCTAGACGATGCTTTTTGCGTTTCACTTTTCTCTAATACCCGCGGAAAAAGCATGAATCCATCTCTTCTTCTTCTCCCAGCTATGGGTAAATAGTAAGGCTGTGTGGACTTTTCAGCTTTATTATCACAACCAATGCAGGAGAAGGAAAACTCTAAATTCAAACCAGGGTTACTGTGCTATAAAAATAACTTTGTTTCACATACATCAAGTGGAGGAGGGACAGAGTAAATTAATACTTTTTTTTACAATATAATAAAAACTATCCAAACTGAGTGCCTAGCCCTTCATGTAGTAGATTACGCTGAGTAGATACCAATTAGGTGTCAAGCGCTAAAAATTTTGTTCATGAACTTGTTTAGTGAATCCTTACTAATGTGTCAGGAACTTGATCCAACACTTGGGTCTTTGTGTCAGACTAAGCTAAATTTAGTAAATACGGATAACCTACAGCATGAACATTTTTTCTACCTTATTGATATTCTCTGAATCCTTACTCACTATTTCTTCATTCTGTGAATACTTTTAAGGGTCACTATATATATATATATATATATGCTTTACAGAAACTCGCTCATTGATGAAATAGTTTAGTTTGGTTTCTTTATTTAATAACATATCAACCTTCGTAGGTCATGCAATGCCGAAGCCATCCTTGTAGAAGAACAACAGTGATACTATCTAACCCATTGCACTGGATACAAAGGAGTTTATACCTTTCTCAAGGGTATTAGTCCGAAAGTGAACGTAATAGCATGATTGGAATTCAAACCTACTTACTACGATGTCTCAGCCCAGTATGTGTTGTGGTGGAATCACCTACTAATGGACGCAACCACTCTCCATGATACCGGAAGACGCAGCAATACGAAGTCAGTCCCGTTCCTTATTTTTGGATTTCTGTACGTTTTTTTACTTGTGAAAAGTAAGTGAATTTTGTTGAATATTATTGTTATTTTTACCATCAAATTTGTTATTATTGTTATTGCTTTGCAATCCCCCTCAAACAATTGTTATTGTTGTTTGATTTTAAGGAGGGTCAAACCTCAACTAGACTTCTTGTTTATTTTTTTAAAAAACAACCGCCATTTTTATATCAGATTATTCGCTGTTTTCTGCATTTCATAATCGTCTTGCCTGCTTTCATTTAAATCATTCGAGTCCATCTCCTCCTAGTTGTGTCCCACAACTATGGAGGAGCATAATTCACAAAATTCACCCGTCGACATTTTTGAATCGAGACCTTCTCCAATGCTGGAAGAAGTACCATACGATCTTTCTTCCTCGTCAAATACAATTCCACCGGCCCCAAAACCTCAAGTAACAACTGTCTCTTGGTCGTTACATAGTGTGAATAAAAAATCAGCAAGTGACTACGAAAGGGACAGGGTCGAAAAATACGCTAACTACTTTAAGGACGAAGAAATCCTACCGATACCTGAGCTGGACGATTTGAAGCAGCTAGTCTTAATGGGTGATTGGAATGCAATCCTTGATCCTAAGATAGATAGGGTCGGACGAGGAACTAAAAAAGAGTTCCCAATGAAGCTGTGAAATTGAACGCAAGTTAATGAGTTTTCAAATGGGTTGGTTAGTTGCAGTTGATTTTGAAAAGGGGGCTGAATGGGTTTTTCAGAGAGTTGGGTATGTGTGTTGACAAAATGTTCTTTGTGATTTCATTTTCCTGCAAGGAGACCAATTAGGGTTCCCACTTTCTTAGTTTTTTTTTTAGTTTTCTTCCCCACTCTCATGTCTTTATTTATAGGAGACAAGGAATGAGGATCAATTGGCCGGGAGAGTCAGATGTGGCCTTCGTAGAATGGCTTGTTGGTCTACCCATTCCCCTTAATGTTGGGTTCTAGTGCAGGGGAGTCAGAAGTGGCTTGGCAGTCCACTCATCTCTGGCTTTTCTTTGGTTTTTGCTAGTTGAGTCAGAAGTGCTCTTAGCAGAGGGAGCCTTTTGCTCCCTTTTACATTGCCTTGGTCCATCCCTCCCCTACTTGAGTTTTTTCTGGACTCTTTTTGGAGGAGTCAAAAGCAGCCTAGGAAGTGGGGGCTTTCTGCTCCACTTTTACTGCCTTAGTCTTCCCCTCATTAGTTTTTCCATGGCTCTTGCTGGATTAGTCACAAGTGGCCTTGGTAGAGGGATCACCCCTCTTTTCATCACCTGGGTTTGCCTCTCCTTTCCTGTCATGATCTTGTCAATTGTTATCTAGCCAGTCTTTGGTTTTTCCTGACCTTTTTCCTCACTGATCTTTTTGGAGAAGGCCCACACTGCTGTTTACAGACACAACAGTGAGGCTGTCTTCCATGACCACCATCAACTGTTGGTTGGGAAAGGTGAGTGTGTCTGGGATAGTGGTGAACCCTTCTCTTTTCAGGTACAGTAGGAAAGAATAATCTCCATTCTGTACTCCCAGAGTTTCCATTGAGAGGGGTTACTGCTTCCTCTCTTCAATTAGGAGCTGAGATAAAAAGCAGGAAGTTCACCTAGCAGGTTAGTCGGTGCATTAAAGATCGTCATTTTCATCTATTTAAATCCTAGGTATTCTGGCTGCAACTGGTAGAACAGCTTCACGATATCTTCACTCAGGAGCAGGATATTCCATATCACAAAGCTTCTTCTTCCAAAAAAAAGAACTCCACTTGTTTGTAGGATTTCCAAGAATGTCTCCTTTTGAGACCAGCCAATTTCTTGGTTTTGGTTTCCATGATTACAAACAAGCTCCAGTGCCACTGTCACCTCAGGTATGAGCAGGACAATAGTACCTTTAAAGTATTGCAGGTACTTTCCTACTCTGTCCCAGGCATAGTCATCAGGGTCCCTCTGGCTGGTCTGAGGTTTCCATTCTGTTCTGGACTGTGCAGCAGAGATTGGCAATTTGTCATGGTCCTTGGCAAAGTTGTGGCTGTGGGTGTCAGTTTGACGGAAAGTCTGAACTTAAATACGGACCTGGGTACCAGTCTGGCTGTGAGTCTTGGTATTAGTTTGGCTATAGGTGCTTGTGCCAGCATCTCACTGGTCTCAGAGTCAGGCCCACTGGGGTCTCCTGGCTGGATGCTCTGGGCTCCAGAGTGAGCTCAAGTAATGAACTGGAAGCCACTTGGGAGTCTAGTTCACATCTTCGTCTGTGTCCTGATTTTTGTTCTTGTTTACATAAGGAGTAGCAAGACTGGAAATGAAGGCCAGTCTGCTCCAATGATGGTGACTTGGCTTTCAGATGCATAGGAGCCACACTGGCCCTTGGATTGGTTTTGAGCCTGATTGCCACTCTGATCTTCAGTTTGGGCCCTGATCTAGAAGTTGTGCTGGTATAACAATATAGTTCGGTTCGGTTCAGTTACCAGTACCAAACAATATACTTAATATGTTTGCATGGAACCAAATGTAGTACCATCACTTGGCTGTGGGTTTTCAGCATCGAATTCAGTTTATGGCTATGATGGGGGTTTTCAGAGTCAAATCCTGCATCTTGCTGTACCATGATATTTCAGGATCAAATCCAGCGTTTTGAGGCACCAGATGTAATAGTATTGTTTTGGTTGTGCACCAAATGTAACACTATGATTGGCACCATCTGGGCACTTATCTTGGGCACAGTACCAAATATAGTAAGTATTATGGCTTGGCTTGGTACCAATTATAACACTATTGCTTTATCTAGTATCAAATGTGATACTAGGTTCTGAGTTCGGTTACCATTTGTAACACTAGTCTTTGGGTACAGTAGTAAATGTAACGATATCTTGGCATGGCACCACTGTAACAATATCACGGTCACAACTACCAACTTTGATAATACTGTTGTGCACAGCAACATTTGCAGTACCAAATGTAATAATAATGATTGGTCTTATCCTTGTAACAGTTCCAAATGTATTTCCAGATAGTTTGTTTATCAATCTTCTCTATGCCACACTGCATTTGAAAGATCCACAGATGGAGAATGATACAATCCATCCGGAACTTCTGATGGTTGGGGTGATCTGTTGGAACAATGTTACCTGGGTGTTGGCAACTCAAAGACGAGAACTCTCCATCAACAATTAACAATTGATGTTCAGACTGCATACTGTAGCATGAGAGATGGAAAATCTGTAAGGGTCTATGAACAGATTCAAAGACACCCGCCTAGCCCAACCAAACTCTCTGAACTGCTGACAACATTTTCAAAATTCATTAATTTTTATATATCTAAATTCAGGATATCATTAGGGTGATGTGATCTTACTAAGTTATTGCATCATCTCATACATGACCCAAATGTTTACCATGTTTCCATTTTCCCAATCCAACCTGTGACAAAACATGAATCTGTTTTATTTACATTTGGTTTTCCTATGTAGATGACAGTTCTCTGGTCAAGGTGCACTAACTTGAACTTTCCAATTCGACTTACATTTCCACTCAAAGATTTCAGCTATCTTAACAGCTAACTGAAAAACTCAGAGCCTAACCAAACCAGAATAAAATAATTAACCATCATGGCAACTGGGTCATACAGGACTCTCGGCTGGGGTGCTGGAGCTGCACTGATCTATTCATTGGTTTCTAGCTGGGAAGCTGGAGCAGCACCAGATTCTCAGCAGGATGCTCGAGTGCTAGAGCCACTTTGACCCAAAAGTAATTTCATTCAAGTCAGCTCTAACTAGAAACATTAATAAACCAGTTTATGTAAAAATATTTCCTACACATAGATAACTATATCACTTAACATGGTAGATCCAAATACTAGGTCAAAATTAATGATGAGAATTTCTGTATAACTTTAGAATTCAAATATTATTTGTGTGTTTCCCCATTAAAAATTGTTAGCATGAAAGGCCAATCACAATCAAAACATAAAACAAAAGAAATTTATGTAGGGAAAATTGTATGAGTATTTTTTGTATTCAATCTTGAAAAAAGAAAAATAAGCACATTAACATGATTTTTGAATGTACAATTAAGGAAACTCAGATAATTATTTTTCCTTAGTCAATTCATTATTAAGATAGGGGAATAATAATACTATTTAATTGCCTTTTAATAATTAATCTTTTACCTGGTAATAATCTACAAATCTTTCATTACCACTAAAACATTAATTTCTACCTTTTCATTTTACATTTCCAATTATTCTTATTCATTTCTTAAAGCTTTTTAGAGAATAAACAAATGATTTACTTGAATTGTAATATTTTTATGTACATTACAAGCATGTAGTTAAAAAAAAAAAACAAGTTTATATAGTAGTTTATAAGTTAAAATTTAAAAGATATTAGATTAATTTGAATTAAAAATTAATGTTTGAAAAAGAAATAAGAGATCTTTGAAATTTTCAATGTCTTTCTTTAAAAGAAACTAAAATAGAAGAATCTTTTGAAATATGACACTAATGAAGTGAAAAAATGAAGTGAAAAAAAAAAAAAATGCTCTCAATTCTTTGCTTCAAAATTTATATTTTTCAATAAGTAAAAAATATTCTTTCATAACTGATTTAGCTTGTGACTGGAGAAAAGTATGTCAAAATTTAATACAAATTTAAGACTTTCCCTCCTGTTTAAAGCGGAACAAATACTGATACAGGATTATTTCCCTAATGATCAAAGAGAAAATATTTTCTAATAAATCATAGTATTAAAAGCTCTCAAAACTTTATTCAACATTCACATTTGGTGTACTATTTTCTTACAACAGCTCTTAATCTTTTTTTTATTTAATGCACACCTTCAGACTTGAGTCTTTTTATAATATACAGAAAGTATATGCTATATTCTATGTCCCTACCAAAGTGTGTAAGACTATGCCTTGCGTGTCAAGCACTAGAAAATATGTCCACTTCTGGAGGCAGAAGTTATAGTGGGCCAATCTCGTCCCTCGCAAGAAGAAATCTACCACGTATGTAAATTTCAATAGGCTGGAACTTGCATAAAAGAGCATGCCAGCAGCAGGAGTGGGTTGTTGTTGTTCTTTGTGAACTGCTTTTTTTTGACTGACAGAACAAACGAGTTGACCAGAGGTGTACTGAGGAAGGGCTGCTAGTTGCGTGTGATATATTTTTTGTCAACTGAGGCTACCCAGTTGTCTGGAGACTGGGCTACTGCTCTTGTTTAACAACAGGTGGGGTTAAAATTAAATGACCTGAAAAAAAAACAAAAAAAACAACAGAATTCATATATTAACAAACATTGAAAATTTCATAAAGATTGTATAATTCCCTGATCTTTGGTGATTTTTTTTTTTCAATCAGGATAAGTGATTTGTTGCAAAACAAAAGGTCCAAGGCAGCCATGTTGTTAGTACCTTATAATATATATGTATATATATATATATATATATGGGAAAATTCAATGAAAAATGTTGATGCAGTAAAAAACATCTGAACCCAGTCATATCGGAGGTTTTGAATAGATTGACTGCATCCTCTGCAGTATGCTAAGCCCCTACTCCCCAGAAAAGGAGGTTATCCTGGGTATAACTCTAATATACACCTGGTGGGGAGTCTCCCTTTCTGAAAATATGGAATCACCCTTTATTACTATTACTCCCAGGTCCATGAAGTAGTAGTATCTGTTAGGGTCTCATCTCTGGATCTGTCAGAAAATGATTTGTAAATGATAGGAATACTTGATAGTGTATAACTTAGTGCCAATTATTTGTATTAAGAATAGTTACTTGGAGGTGCACATAATGTAATGGTTATCATCATAAAAAATAGACACTGTGTCTGAGTTTAAATCCTGGACAAGTTTGTTTGTATTTCATTTCATGCTGAAAGAAAGGCATGAATTCAACTCTTCTTCCCCAGCTCTGGGTAAACAATGAAGTAGAGTGGGTTCTCCAGCCTTGGTAAGGTAACCAGTGTAGCAGGAAAACTTAATCCAAACTAGCAGTAATCTGCTTAAAATTTTGGCATTATGTTGCATCTTGTCCATGTTTATATGAAGAGTTATTTTCAACTATATAACTGTGTATAAATTATTTGTTAAATAGGAATACTTGATATCATGATGACAGTGTGATAAAAAAAATGATTACAATGAATGAAACATGGAAAATAAAAAATGTCACAAAAAAAGGACTTACTGCAGAATCCAAAACGGGCAAGAATGTGTTTCGCATGTGAAGTAGGGAAACATTCCTGAGGGTGACGGTGCAATTTGTAGATGCAGTATTTGGCACTAGTTGATACCGACTGTTTACGAACAATCGTGGACGCAGATCGGTGCTGGTCTTGGACAAGAGCGGCAGTGGATGTCACGACAATTGGAGGCATGTCTCATCTGTGTTGCAGTGTCGGAATGGTCACCGTAGCCACGGAGGGAGGTAACTCAGTGAAGATCAGCGTATTGGTGGTGCGTGGCAAACCACTGGGCTATGACTTGGTGTTGGGTATTGATGCCATAAGAATGTTGGGAGGCATTTCTGTGTGGCCGTCAGGAGAAATACGGATCAGCGGCGGTCAAATACCTAAGTGTGCAGCCATTACTATTAATAAACCCGACTTCACTGTTACATTCGACCAGGAGAGCCAAGCGTGGATTGCAGCATGGAAGTGGTCTGAAGACCGCGCACCTGAAGGAATGGAGTATCGGAGTATCCAGTGGCAGCAGAGATTCGGGAGGATTACGAGCAGGAGCTTTGCTTATGGATGAGCAATGGCTGCCTCCTGCCATACCCAGAAGAAAAGCTGGGGCCTCCCAAAGGGCTAGTTCCCCTGATGGCCGTATTACAGCAAAATAAATCCAAAGTACGACCAGTAATGGACTTCCGAGAGCTCAACCACCATGTTGATGCATTCACGGCCAAGTTGCGTGAATGACGACAGAAGAGCTCCAATATGTCTTTGCTAGATCTCAAGAGAGCGTAACTTCATGTACACGTTCACAAGTTGCTATGGCCATTTCAGAGCATGAAAGTTGACGGGAGGAGATACTGTCTGACATGGTTGGGATTTGGTTTGAATGTCGTTCCTCTTATTATAAAGGCTATCATCAGCTTGGTGCTGGCTCAGGATGAGACCGTGAGCTGCGCGGCATCCGCATACATAGACGATATCTTCATCAATGAGGATGTCGCACCTGCAACCCGCTTCAGAGAACATCTTGCTCAGTTTGGACTAGAAAGCAAAGACCCGGAACGGTTGGAAAACAGCACACAAGTGCTGGGACTGGCAGTCGCGAAGGAATGAAGTAAACTGCAATGGAGGCAAGGAAGCGTGGTTCCCAACGTCCCCCGTTTTATGACACGATGGACAGTATTCTCTTTGTGAAGTGGGTCTCTGACTAAAACTTTGCACCTCTGGGATGGGTGAATATATGTACCGTTTTTAAAGACAATTTTTTTTTACTAAGTATCATTATTGTTAAAGCTGTGTTTTGTTCTCTGTTTGTTAGCGTTGACTTTTTTGCTTTCTTAATTTGTGCGGTCTCATCCGTCAACTTATCCCCTGGAGACTCTGATTAGTGGTTGATATGTAGTTTGGATCAAAAACAAAACGCGGGTAGATAAGCAAATTATTCGTGTCATCCGAGGACATAACCAGCCAAGCGGAACGGTTAGCGGATTGAAAGCAGAATCTCCCCAGTGTTTGGTGAGGGCGGGTGTACTGTCACAATGTAAATTAGTCAACGTCGTCAACGGTTCCTTGATAAATGTTTTTTGAAAAGAGAATTGATTTTATCACGTGATTATTGTCGATTTTACAAGTCAAAATGAAGGCTTGTCGGGCACCTTCCTGTGTGTGGTTGGCTCCGCGTGGCTTGCAGGATACTTAAGAGGGGAGCAAGTTCGGTCACGAAGTGCTGGGACGATAAGACAAGGGACGCCCTCCTCCGGCGCATGGTGTCTGAGACTGTGTGCTCTGTGCAGAGAGATGATCCAGCTCGTGGTGATTGGTGTGCAGAAGGACAAGAACTGAACGTATGGGTCGATGCAAGTTCTCTGGCAATCGGAGTGGCTCTGAAGAGGTATGAAGCAGTGTTGGAGGATGCTTGCTGGCTGCGACCAGAGAACGACGCTCAACATATCAACCTTGCCGAACTGGTCGCCGTATTAAAAGGCGTCAATTTAGCTCTCCAGTGGCAGAGCAGAGTGCTACACATAAAGACAGATTCTGTGTGCGTGTACCATTGAGTATCAGACACCCTGACTGGAAGAGCACGAGTGCGAGAGCAAGTGAGATGCTCATCCGACGATAGCCGAACCCTCTCAAGGATCTTGTAGAAGAACATCACCTGACAATGGACGTGACCTTGGTTCCATCAACCCTGAATCTAGCCGATCGTCTAACGCGAGTGCCGCAGCGATGGTTCAATGCGATGAAGAGGGGAAACAGACTCGAGCCATTAATTGGTGCCACACAAGTTGATGAGCTGGACGCGCACCAAATCCTGACCATTCACAGGAACAGTGGGCACCCAGGAGTGCGGCGCACTACCTACTTCGTCAGAAAAGTCTGCCCGCCAATAACAAAGGCAGCTGTTAAGTCAGCTATACGGATTTGTGAGGAATGCCAGTCGATAGACCCAGGACCAATTCACTGGCAAAAAGGAAAGCTGGAAGTAAGCGAAAACTAGCAGAGACTAGGGATGGATATCACGCACTAAGGTACTCGTCATTTTTTGATGCTAACAGACTGTGGCCCATCGCGTTTCTCAATTTGGAAGCAGTTGGCAAGACAGGACTCGGCGACCGTGATTCGCTAGCTGGAGGCAGTGTTCTTCGAGCGGGGCCCACCCCACGAGCTACTCAAAGATAACGACCCGGCCTTCTGCAGCAGAGAATTCAGAGCTTTCACGCGTGAGTGGAAAATTAACTTGCGGTTTCGTTGCGCGTATGCTCCAGCCGGGAACAGAATAGCGGAGCGGTATTACCGTACAGTGAAACGAACTGTGGCCAGAATGCACTGTTCCATCCAGGAAGCCGTCTGTTGGTATAATGTCACTCCCAAAGACAATGAATCACCGCAGACTGCACCCGCTAACAGGGTCCACCGATACGAAGTAAGAGTGAAAGGGTTTGACACTCCGATGACGTCTTTAGATCCCAAGCACGGCTTTTACCAGATCGGAGATCGTGTGTGGGTCAAGGCGCCACACAGTCGGTGTACTACAAAGTTCAACAAGGGTCGGGTGACGGGAATGATCCACCCGCAGTCATTGCTGGTGGACAGAATACCGTACCACGTGAAGGACTTGCGTCAATGCTTCAGCTTTACAGCATCTGAAAAAGACTCCGATAATACATCTGAAAGCGATAATGCATCTGAAAGCAGAGCAGAAAGTCTGCTGTTTGACGAGGTAAGTGCAGAATCCGACGACCCACCCCAAGAGGAAGCCGGAGCAGAGTTCCCCTCCCTGCCATTGCAAAGAAGCATCCGTCAAAAACGACTGCCACCAAGTTGCCACCTTTGTGGTCAGATCAGGAGCGGGGGTGTAACGAAAAGAAGGACTTACTGCTGGATCCAAAATGGGCCAGAACAGGTTTTGCATGCGAAGTAGGGGAACATTCCTGAGAGTGACGGTGCGATTTGTAGAACATAGAGATGTTCTCATGCAAATTTTGGCCAGTCTGGACAGAGATAAAAACAGCAGCGTCGGCGTAGCTGGCAGTTCTCTTGTTGCGACGAAAATAGAGCGATGAGTGACTTACAGTCGGACTTGTGTTTGTTACGAAGATTACCAATCGAGCTTGCGAGGGATGAGAGACTTACGGTCGAGCTTGTTTTGTTTTTTATTGGATGACCAATTAGACTTGCCAGTGAAAGAGACAGACAGACTCTGCTGGTGCGTACGAGATTTCCGCTTGTGACAAGAAGGAAGCTAGCCTAAAAAAGACTTTTTTGCATCATAAAACATGTATATACAGTACCCTGACTATGTGTCTGTATTTATGACAAGATAATTCATTAACAAAGTAATTCAACACTGGTTTATGATTTTACAAATATGAAGAAAAGCGGCAGAATTTTTATCATCATCATCATCATCATCGCCAAAAACAGTGAACAGCAGATACTATGATTCTAAAATCTAACATGTTTTAAAAAGGTATTACTTTATACTTTCTGGAATTGCAGGCATCACAAATTTATCATCATGAATAATAGTGGAACGGGTTTCAGACCTGCTATCATTTTAAAGACAAAATTGACTTAATGAATGTAATTGAAAATAAAATCATAATTCCGATATCATGTACATTAATCTAGATTTTGTTTTACTTTCTTTTTTTGTTTTAGATGTACAAGTCTTCAAAAAACCTATGTAATATGTTTCATGTTTTCTTTTTAATAAAAGAAAAACATCAATGATAATGGGAAAGGGCGACCAAGTAAAAAAATTAAGAGAAATAATTTTTTCCCAAAATTAGTATAATATCCAGTACTAAAACATCACTCAACAACTTTCAGGAAAAATTCGACTTTATTCATCAACAGTCTCCTGCTAGGGTGGTACACTGATTCCAATGCTTCTCTAACAATTTGATGCCTTTTTATAGAACATTTGGTCTTTGGCCTCAAAATACACCTCAGTTTTCGATATCACTTCTTCACTGGAGTCAAATCTCTTTCCCTGGAGCATTCTTTTTAGTTCTGCAAACAGACAGTATTCACTAAGGGCCAGATCTGGAGAATATGCTCGGTGCAGTAGCAATTCGAAGTGCAATTTGCTTCATTATCTTTCCTGCCGATGCCAATGGATTAAAGACAATACAACGAACATGTCCATTTCTATTTCCCGGGTCTTTATTTGAAATGATACATAAGTCACAACGGGAAGGGCCGTAACCCTAAACGGTGAAAACCCTGGTTCAGTTCCTCATGCAACATCTTCCTTTTTCTAAAGAACGGGAAAAATGATAAAATAAAAATTAAAATAGAATGTATTAAAAACTCTTTTAGTGACCTAGGCATTCATTGGGCTGACTACCCTCTTGCCTAACAGGGATTATTCTGCCCTTTTCACTTTATGTTGTGAAATCCTTGAATCTAGCAGGATCTCTTATTACTCTTCCTGACCGTGTTGCCTTCATTCTTTCTGGACTTAGTGGAGGTGCTTCTACGGTTTTTTTTCAAGTCCACCCTATTCCATCCATACAATTCCCCATCCACTTTTACATGGTATGACCACTCGTCCAGTATCCGCCATACAGTTGCTTTCTTCCACTCTTTCTAACCCTTTATGTGTGGTTTAATCCGTACTACATCTCCAGGATGCCATGGTTGAAGTGGTTTTGTTTTGTGGTTGAAGTAATGCTCTTGCCTCCTGCTATCCCACTTCAACTTTTTTAGATTTTTGGGCAATTCTAGCTTGAGTAAATCCTCTCTAGTTAGAAGAAGTGTTTTTGTTCTCCTTGATATCAGCTTCTGAGCTGGTGATAACAAACCTTAACTAGCGCATTCCTGTGATCCAACATTGTTAGGTATGGATCAGCCTTATCTTCCATCGCTTTCCAGAAAAGATTCTTTGCCATATTTACCGCAGATTCCACTTTGCCATTTGCCTTGCTATTGTATGGACTGACAGGTGTATGTGTAAAACACCACTTTTTCGCAAAGGTGGGAAATTCCTGGCTTCTAAACTGAGGCCCATTATCAGTTACCACCTGATCTGGTAATCCCTGTCGTGCAAAATGGTGTTTAAATTTAGTTATCACTGTCTTTGCTTGTGTACTTGGAAGATGATCAATTTCCCAGAAGTTGCTCATGTAATCAACTGTGCAGAGATAGTCTCTATCTGCAAACTTAAACAGATCCACTCCCACTTTTGCCCAGGGTCTGTCAGGAACTTCATGGACCATTAATGGTTCTGCAGGATTGGCTACCTCTTATTTTCTACACGTGGGGCATTTTGAATCATAGTCTCTGATGTCACTGTTCATATTTAGCTAATACAAACATTCTCTTGCTCTTCTGCAACATCCTTCGATTCCCAGGTGTGTGGAATGCAGCTTCTTCTTTTTTTCAATACAGCCCACTGGTTCATCGAAACCACCACACGGTTTCCTCTGAAAATTAAGCCGTCTTGTACAGTCATTTCATTCTGCATGCTAAAATATGGTCTCACCTCTGGGTCAAGATGTATTTTGTCTTATGGTCATCCCTCCACAATTACCTGCTGCAACTGCTGTATGCTTCTGTCTTCCTTCGTGGCTGAGCGCAGTTCAAGCAACCTTCTCACTGTTACAAGAATATATTCAGCATCCTTGACATCAACCTCATCGTCCATATATTCACAGCTCACTCCATGGATGTATTCTCTTGATAGTGTGTCTGCAAGGAACATCTTCTTACCCGGATGGTACAGAACTGTAGCATTGTAAACTTGTAGTCTCATCAATATGTTTTGTAATCGTTTTGGGCATTTCCCCAATTCCTTTTTCATTATCGCTTCCAATGGCTTATGATCAGTCAGTACCGTGATCTGTCAACCAAACGTATGTTGGTGAAACCGTTCACATGCGTAGACTATTGCTAGCAGTTCTTTTTCAATTTGTGCATATCGGGTTTCTGTGTCCGTAAACGCTCGGCTGATATAGGCTAGAGGTTGGACTTCTTGCAGTAGTGCAGCCCCCATGCCCTTCTCACTTGCATTACATTGAGGGACCAAAGATTTGTTGGGGTCATAGTACCTCAAAACGGTGCCTCACTCACTAATTTTTTGATTTTCTCAAAAGCCTCTTCATGAATTTGGGACCACGTCAATGGCATATCTATCGTCACTAGGTTTCGAATTGGGGCCATCACGTCAGAGATGTGTGGCAGAAATTTTGTCAGATAATTCACAAATCTCGCCAATTGTTGAACTCCCTTTATGTCAGAATAGCACAGCATATCTTTTATTGCTTGTACCTTCTCAGGATCAGGACGTAAACCACTAGTTATCAAGTTTCACAGGAAAGATGTAGATGTTTATCGTAGGTTCAGTTTTTCAGTGTTCAGTTGCATCCCACGATCACGACATCTTTGCAACCGTTTCCTGAATTTGATGTCATGATTGACCCTTGCTTTTTCCATTGTTTTACCTTTCCCAATCAATGGAAGATTATCTGCTTTGTTAATCACCCCTTCTAAGTCAAACACATTGTTAAAAAGGATCTTTTGAAATATCTCTGGAGCTGGAGCAATCTCGAATGGTAAAACTTTCCACCGAAACCGACCATATGGTGTGGTAAATGTTGTCAAGCTACTGCTAGCTTCATCTAATTTTATGTGCCAGAATCCATCTATTAGATCTAGGGTAGAAAATAGTTTGCTGTCTGCCAGTTCTGGCAGTAAATCGTCCAGTGTAGGTAAATGGAAATGTTCCCACTTAAGAGGCTTATTTAGTGGTCTGGGGTCTATGCACATTCGTAAGTTTCTATTTTTCTTAACCCCCAGTGCTAATGCGCTTACCCATGGCGTTGGCCCGCTTACTGGTTCAATAACTTTCTTTTTTACCAGTTTTTTCTAATTCAGCTATTAAATAGTTTTTAATTGCTACTGGTATTCTCCGGGCTGCAGCAACATTTGTTGTTACACCTGGATCCACTTCCAAATGTACCTCTCCAGGTAATTGACCTAATTCTCCCTTGAATACATCTTTGAATTCGGTTATAATTTTGTCCGAGTGCTGGCTGCTGAATTCATCTACGAGAAAAACTTTGGCGACCATTTTGAACTTGTCATTATTGACCGTGATGAGTGCAATCTTTTGAAATGCATTAGTAGGGGGTGGAAGTCCTTTTTCATAATGACCAACTTGACTGCATATTTGTGTCCAGTTTTGGGGTTTATCATTTTAACCCGACATCCCCCCAATGGTTTCATCTCTGCTCCATTCCACATAACAAGAGTCTTATTTGAGTGTTCATGTGTTTTTCCCATCACGTGCTTCTCATTCAATAAATTGCCTGATGCTCCATTATCAAGCTGAAAAATTGGCCTTCCTTTCACTATCATTTCTGCTTTTATCACTTCTTGTCTTACTGCATTCACTTTATCCTTTATTGTCACGCCGTCTACATGTCCATAGTCTGAACCACTATTACTGTCATTGTCACCACCATATTGTTGTGTTTCGACTGTCTGAACCTACTTTTTACTTGATAATTTGCATTTCACAGCAAAGTGGTTCTTTCTATTACATTTAAAACATGTTTTACCAAATGCAGAACATAATTTTTACTCGGTTCATGTCGCAGTGCACACGCTCTGCACATTCTGTTAGTTTGTGCTGATGGCTTCTCTTGGGTTTGAAATCAACTCTGTTCACTCCCTTAGGTCTCAGGATTCTGGACTGTACCGTAGTATTTTCTGACAGCTTACAGATATCAATGCATCTTTGTAAACCCAACTGTCTTATTTTCAATAACTCAGCTTGAGTCTTGGGATTGAGTATTCCCAGAACTACCTGATCTCGAAGTATTGATGAGATGCAATTATCACAAAAATTGCATGTTTTTACCAACGTTCGAAATATCGTAATAAACGATCCCACAGTCCCTGATTCTCCTTGCTTTTTTGTGTGAAAAATGTACTGCTCGTAGGTTTCATTTGTTTCCCCTATAGCATATTTATCAAACGCCTAAATTATTTTGCTGGGTGTTCTTTTATCTTCGGGTGTTGAAAATTGAAACCCATAGTACACTTTCAATGCTTCGTCTCCTAACATATGAAGCAAAAGTGCCGTTTGGTATTGTACTGACTCGTCAAATACGTAATAATGGCATAGTTATGCCATTTCAGCTTAAACAATTTCCAGTACGCCGATAAATTATTATCCATACATAGGAGTGGTGGTGGTCTTATGCCAGCCAGTGGTTTGTTTGTTTCCTCCATGTCGACCGCCGACATTTTTTTCTTACCCCACATGTGCACAAATTAAAAATTAAAACAAGAACAATAAACGTTACTTATCTGTCTTTCTGAAATACATTCCCCAATTTTTTTATTTTTTTCTTCTTTCTCATTCTTGCTTGGATATCCTGTCATCCCACCGCTTCCACAGTGTTTCATTATCTTTTCTGTGGATGCCAATGGATGAGAGACAACACAACGAACACGTCCATTTCTATATCCCGGGTCTTTAATGGTAATGATACATAAGTAACACCGAGAAGAGCCGTAACCCTAAACGGTGAAAACTCTGGTTTAGTTCTTCATGCAACACAATTCATGTCGTTTTGCCATCATTGCGATCAACTTGTGACAATGCATTGCCTTGGTGAAAAAGCACTTTTTTCTTCTCCATTTGTGGTCGTTTTTTGGTAATTTCTTCCTTCAAACACACCAATAATGCTATGTAATATCCGCTATTGAAGTTTTTTTTCTTTCTCAAGGTAATCGATGAACAAAATACCTTATGCATCCAAAAATTCAAAAGCCAAAACCCTGCCTGCTGTTGTTTGCATCTTTGATTGCTTTGGACGGCTTTCACCTGCTGCTGTCCACACAGCTGACAACCAATTTGACTCTGGAATGAAGTGGTGGATCCATTTTTCATCCATTGTTACATATTTACGCAAAAATTCCTTTTTGTAGCGTTGAAACAACACTCTGAATCATTGATGCATAGTTGTTGTTTTTGATCGACAGTGAGCAAATTTGGCACTCACTTTGAATACAGCTTTCTCATTGACAAATGTTCACGTAAAATGGTGTATACACTGCCTTCTGATATCTTCAACTCCTCTGCTATCTCACACAACTTCAATTTATGATCGGCTAAAACAAGTTCATGGAGTTTTTGGGTGTTTTCCGGGACAACTGCTAAATTTGGGTGACCTGGTCGTTCAGTATCATTTGTGTCTGTACGACCATGTTTACAGTCAGCATACCACCTCTTAACCATTGTTTTGAAGCAGCAGAGTTTGATTAACGCTAATCAATCCATTGCTTTTGTTATAGTAAAATACATCAAATCTATTCTGATTCATCCACTTAACCCTTCACACACCTAACTACTTAAACACAGACCCACAGACATCGACAATCTAGAAGAAAATAACTGCTACCGGATGTTGACCCAACAACGTGTCAAACTGAGAAAATCATGGCTTCTGCGCATAGGCTCCGCGCAGTCTATCCCAAATCCCAAGAAAATTCTCAGTTATAAAAAAAAAAAGTATTTTTCGACCAATCATATTTTTTCCACAAGTAGCATTTTCTGGAGCCCGTGTTTGAAATCGGGAACATAAATAGGCCAAATAGAGGTCACCCGCCAGTTGAATCGTCGACCGCCCCGAAAGCGTCACCCAATAACACCGTCTGGTCAGATCAAAGCAACCGCTCGTCGCCGAATACACAACCCCCGCCAGCCGGCCAGATATTTCATCCGCTTGTTTATTTGATTTATTCAATTAACAAAATAAACTAAATCTTCTCGTCAGTCTTATTATTCTTGCTACCACACGCTTGTATATAACACTTTGCTTGAACAGTATTTTTTCCAATCGAAAGCAATATTTTATCAACACACGAAATTCAAATTTTTTTCATTGTCAAATTTTGACACGTGCCATTTGAATGTTATTACTTTATAAAAATCATATAGATTTTTTTATGAGTGGCGCCATCTATATGTCAGACCCGAGACTTATCGAGTGATGTGTTAATAATAATTTGATTAAGATTTTTTGTAAATTAAATAATTTTTCTCTCTGAAGATCTCATTACTGTTGTGGATCTACAATGTTTGAATTTGGTGAAAAATAATAAAACGTGTTTTCAACAAAGAATTTAAGGAATTGTATATTGGGAAAATAATCTTTAAAATTTCATTATCTTTTTTCGGTGATTTAGAAATTAATAGAAAAACCTTGTTATAAAATTTTTAATTCGTTTAATAATTTCTCTAGTTGAAGTTTTGTTTTCGTTTTTTGGTAAGAAAATTTTGACTAACTTTTTTTTATCATAAAAAAAAGATTAAGTAAAATAAATATATATATAAAATTAAATATGAGAGACATTAAAATTGGACAATTTAAAAGTTTAATCTTGTTTTAGGGTTTCAGCCTTAGCTTTTTTTTCAAGTTGAAAAATGAGAAAGGTGAAAAATGTTTAATACCGAGAACTTTTGAAATTAAAAAAAAAAAATACTAAAAGTAGATTTGGTCGAATAATTATTTCTATATTAAAATCTTTGAGTTTAATAGTTTAAAAAGTAGTGACTATAAAAAAATTCAACGACAAAATTGTCATTTATTAATTTCATAAAGATTTCTTTTTTAAATATTTCGATAAGTTTACACGTATTACCAGTAATTTTACAATCAGTTTTAGTATTTTTAAAATTTGGTATCTAATTTTTCTTGATTTTTAAGATATGTATTTTTTATTTCATACAGTATTTCTAATTTTCATGATACTAAATAAATCCCATTTCAAACAAATAAATCTCTAAGTTACCAAATGGTTTCGTTGAAAACCAAATCCCTCGAACCTCAAAAAAAAAATAATAAATAAATAAAATAAAATAAATAAAAATAGCTTCTGTTTGTCAGATGATAAAGGGAAATTAATCTTAATTATTTCTGATTTAATTTACCAACTACAGAACTTTAAATCAGAAATTTTCAAAATAACTTTTTTCTAATAATTATTTTGACATTTTTGAATAATGACAAATTTTTAAAATGTAAAAAAAAAAGGAAATTGTAAATAATTCAAAAAATGTTGAATTTTACTTATAAAAATTGAAACAAAAAAGCAATAAAGGAAATTGTAAAGTTTCATATACGGTTTATTTTTTGAAAAATAAAAAATGCAACTTAAAATAACATGAAAATGCAACAAATCTATCAGTAAAATTCAAATAGTTATTTAAAAATTAGTTTTGTTTAGAACTTACCATTTTAAAGAAAATTTGTTCGTAAATTTGTTTGCAAAATAAAGAAACTACGGAAATTTATTTGCAAAATATAGAAAATATGGAAATTAGTGCCAAGAAATGGTTAAGTTGAAAACAGAAGAAAGTTAGTAACAGGAAAAAAACATGAACCCATTGGAATTTTATAGTATTATTTTGCAAACAAATTGTGCGAAAATCTTATATTTACAAAAGTATAAGATTTTGAGTTGAATCAGTAAGATCCGTGGGAGCAAGAACTGGAAAAATGTGTCTACTTGAAGTACTTTTACAAAAAAAGTGCCCCCCCCCCTAAACAAGGTTGGAGGGTGGAGTCATTTTTTTTACTTTTAGCAGCACACGTACTGTAATTAACGTTGAAAAAAAGTTAATAGCTGAATAGCAATTTAAAAAATCTAATTCATCTACCTTCGGAAAGAAAGAAAAAACTCAAGATACCCTTGCTTTTCCAGCTGTAACCCAAACAAGTGTTAAAATTAAACCAAAACAAAAAACAAATTTCCATATTTTGCATATAAATCTTTTAATAATTTTTCAATTTAAAATTTTCCTTTTGTTATTTAAAATAAATTGTCATTATTTTAAAATGTAAAAAATAATAAAAAGATTACTTCCCTTTATCATGGGCTCTTCAGGTAGTGTATTGGTTAGCAAGCTAGACAAGCAAACCTTCACGAGTGAGTTCGAGTCTCGTTGGGTGCCCCATTGATACAGCTTTGTGCCACACCTAAGCAAAAAGCTTCGTAAAATATTACTTTCTTCAACATGGGCGCTTTACATAGTGTAATGGTTAGCAAGCTTGATTTGCAAAAGATTACTAGTGAATTCGAGTCTCACTGGGTGTCCCATACATCCGGCCTTGTGCCATATTTAAGCAAACCTTAGTAAAAAAGTACTTCCCTTAATTATTCGATAAAACAATAGCCATTGGGAGGTTTGGTTTTCTATATAACCAATGTTTTACGACATATTTTTTTTGTTACAAAAATAAGTTGTTTTGAGCTAACATTTTCTTCTAAATTTTAGACTACCTTCTTCTACTCTACCAAATTATTTTCATTTTATTTAATACTTCTGAAATATCGATCCTTAGAAGTTTTGCATTACTGAAGTCATTGATTTAAGAGTTTAAAGTAAGGTCGGATTTGGAAAAAAAAATTAAGTATGATTGGTAATATTTGTCTTAATCATCAGCATTAAAAACACCAAAAAATAACCATTTCTCTCTGTAAGAATCTGAAACTTTAAACTTTGGCTTCTTTTCTTTTAAAAAAATTTTTTTATGGGAAACACTTGTTTATATTTTAATAACTCAATCTTTATTTTTATAAGAAAAATAAAACGTGTTATCGTATTTTATCAAAATGACAAATAAGTTCTAAAATGCAATTATTTAAAAAAAAAATATTTTAAAATACCTTACAAGTAAAAAACAAAAGAAAATACTGAGAGGAAGACTAAGTTCAGCCAAGTTTTTTTTCTTTTTGGCTAAGTTGCAAACTGAAGTAACTCTTCTAAAAAAAATTTCAACTCCTTAACATTTTTTGACAAATGTCTCAAATGAAATGAAAGAATTTTGATACATTTACCAAAATATTCTTTAAAACGAGTCATATATTAATATAGAGAGGAGCATTTAACATGCAAACTACATTGGAAATATAAAGAATTCAGACAATCGTCTTTTGGGATTTTTTTCGGGTGGAGGAAGAAAACTTAAATTTTAAGTTTATCAAAAAGCTTTCATATTTCTTATAAGACATTTTAAAAACTCCAAAATGATGAATACATGAATTGAAGTAAAAGGAAAGAAAAATGAATTCAACTGGTTTTACCTTCTTGATAATTGGAAACATTTTTTGCGGATGACAAAAGTTTTTTGGTCAGTGAAATGCCAAATATGGAAGACGAATCAAAACTGAGTGACATCACATACCCACCCATCCTCACCACACACAAAAAAATGTTAGGACAAGGAAAACAGTCCAAATTTTTGTTCAGAAGACTCAGAAAAAAGTGAAACTAAAAATCAAGAAAACCCTCTGAAAATGCTTTTTACTTTTAGAAATCACTTAGTCTGTTGGACATTCCCTTTTAGGGGCATCTCAGGCACCAGTCAATAAACCCAGTGTGCTTACCACTTTCAGGTGAAGAGGTATAGGATATAAAATCCTATTTTCTACAGTCCATATGAAAAGTACAAATATATGAGAAACACACACACATAAAGCAGATTAAAATCGAACAAACTTTAGTACAAATCAATAAAAAAAATTAAATAAATGGTTTCTGGAACCAGACTGGATAGAATAGTCACATTCTGGTGTTTTCAACTATGTCCACGCAGTAAAACTCCAAATTAACTGATCTCATGCAAAAATAAATCTTTCATTTGGAGCCGGTCACGGCAGCACACAGACTCCTTTAGGCCTCTTGGACAGCCAGACAAAAATTCCTTACACAGCAACATACAGTCAGTAAATGCCATGTGCTAATGCTTGGCAAACACTGCATAGTAAAGAAGATACATTGGTCGTAATATCATATATTCTAACACTGACCAAAATTCTGCTGCATTACTATGACAAATGCAAGTCTACTCATCCAAAAAACAGCATTCATAGTCGTGGCAAAAGTTTACCATTTTTCTTTCTGCTAATTTTCTTATGAGATCACCTAAGTCTGATTTCATATATCCACACACACACACACACACATTCAATCAGCAGTCAAACACATACTCCACTCATATGTGCTTTCACTGTCATGAACACACACACATTCTTACCAAGAACCCTTTTAAGTTTTTGGTCTCTTCCAACTGCATCGCATCAAAGTGCTAAAAGCATAAATACAATTGTTAATATGTATATAAATATTTAACTAATTCAATCTGTTTTTTTTTTATTGTTTCTTCACATTTTATAAATTTGTGTTGTATTTGTGGAAAGGATACTTGGATATAAATTTTACTTTTTAATCCACATAGACTGACTTTGGGGGAAAGCCTCCTGGAACTAAGCTCTCAATTATTCTATGTACCTCCCAAGCTGAAAGGCCAAGAAGCAATTAAAAAGAAGCAAAAACACCTGCAGTTCATGACTTTTCTGATTAATGGAATCCAAGCACAGTAACACCAATGGAAGAAGTATGTGGATCTCAAAGAGGACTATGTTAAAAAATAAACCTCATTTAGTCACATTCCATGAGAATATTGGTCAGCTTATGAACTTTTCATTTGACTCTTGTACCTGTTGTATCAACTTTGATATAAGAAATAAATGTTTCTTAAATACTATTAAAAACATTGGAAGTTTCATATCTTTGAAAAATTAAGTAAAACCTTTTGAGTTAATTTTTAGATCTTTGTGCTTTAAATATAATTTATATGAGACTGATGTAGATGTTTACAGATTTTTTACAAATCTGTTTATTCATTATAACCTATTTCACCATCATACTATTTGTACTGAGTTTTTATAACCTTATGATACACTTTGACTACATTGTGCATTCCATTATAAAAGAATGATTCCAATTTTCATTCACTGAGTTCTTTTAGGAATTTCTTAATCTTTTAAATGGTAACTATTAAATAAAGAAAAGGTGTTGCAGGGAGATAAACAAGCAATATTTGAAGAATTTAGTTGTTGTTTAACATTAAATAGAAAGTGATGTTTCTTATAATACATTTACTAACATCAGTTTACAATCAGTCAGTTACCAGATGCATTGCATGCCAGGACTTGAAGTGAAGTATCATAAGATATCACTACACTAAGGGATTTTACACAAAGAAAAATAGTTCCCATGATACTGTTACAATATTCTCCAACCTGTCAATTTCAGACTGTCACTAATATAATTTCTTTCGGATCCATAATTGTATGCTGCTTCAGATTCGTAACATAAGGATGACTTTTCTCATGCAGCAAAATCTGGTTGACTTGCTTGCCCAGAAAAAGAGATTTTCTTTTCCAATGTGCCATTTAAATGAGTCATTTGCTCCTTATGGAGTTGTGCAGGTTCTAGCAATTTATGATAAATAACTTTCTTTCTGTCCAGCCAAAAATTAGCTTTTTTTTCTCCATCAGTTTCCATTTAGACTAACATGCGAAAGGCTGTTTTGGATTTAACTTTATCTTCATTTCTGATGGGGAAAGATAGAAATCTGAGCCTTGAACGAGGGGAGCGTAGTGACAGCATGATTATTGGCTACAACTACTGTACATTTTTTAAAACATCTGGGCAATGGGTAAACAGAGGACAGGCTACAGTAATAATGTCTGCCAAGTAGGATGAAATGAAAAACGTCAGGGCTTTGTTTAATGGTGTGATTGGAATGAGAGATGATTTCAGATTCTAACTATCAACAAGATTTTCTACAATGGATGTTTGATTAAAGTGGCCAGAGAAAAATTGAAACTATCTTTGAAATCTAACATGAGGAAGAAAAGGACATTTCAGTCATCATTTAATTGATGGTTTATGTTCGTGATTCCTATTTCTAAATTACATTGGGTTTTGCCAATCTAGGAATTGTGGACAAAATATTCTAAGGGAATACTCTCTTAGAAAATGTAGTCCACAATAGCTAGATGATAAATTTAAATATATCGAGCATTCCTTTAAAAGCTTGAAATACCCAATTTTATTTTATATACAAAATGCTAGAAAAAAAACAAAAAAAACTCTCAATATATACTCATAAAGTAAACTTAAGAAAAACACGGCCACAATTCTTGTTACCAACAGTCCATCTCTCTACCCACTAACATATACAATAAACTATTTTATGACATTAACTAAATTAGGAATACCAATTATACAGACTACTTCACAAACCAATAAAAATTTCACTAACAACTCTTAATGCACTAACAACATAACTACTTTTCACACAGGCATATACTCCATTCTGTGAAATGATTGTGACAAATATTACATTGACGAAACCCAAAATAATTTAGAAAAAGGATTGACGAACATAAACTATCAATTAAATTAAATGATGACCAAAATGCCCTTTTCTACCATGTTAGACTTCAAACACTTTCAAATTTTTCTCTGGCCACTTTAATCAAACTGATCCATTGTAGAAAATCTCGTCAATTGTTAGAATCTGCAATCATCTCCTATTTCAATCACACCATTAAACAACACCCTAGCTTTTTTCATTTCATCCTATTTGGCAGACTTTATTTAACAGAATAAAATTGAAATTGACAATGGATAAAAATAATTTTAAAAAATAAAAACTAAGACATTTATTTCCCTTGCACACTTCTTAATGATTTTTCATTCTGATGGTTATGTTTTAATAAAATTTGATACACTTGACACAAGCTATAGTCTGTCTTGTTTGCTTACCCATTGCCCAGATGTTAAAAAAAAATGTACTGTAGTTGTAGGCAATAATCTTGCTGTCACCATGCTCAGCTTGTTCAAGACTCAGATTTGCATTTGTATCTTTCTCTTACTTTTTTTCTTTTCTTTCATTCTCTCTTCCTTTTGGCCTCTCGAAATTGTTTATCTATTTGCTCTTATTGCTTTACCCTACAAAATAACCAACATTCTGATGAAGTCTTTGATGAAATAAAGAAGAACTATTATTTTAAATCTGTTGTCTGTGTTTTGGCTTATCCACTTTTCCATTTATTTTTTCACATCTTGTATTTTTACCATTTACTATTCTATTCTCTCTCTCTCTATATATATATATACACACACACACACACATTTTTAAAAAAAGCCAGAGCTCATTTGCACAAAGTTAAATGATTTCCAGTATTGCTTTCCAACACTAATAACTATTTGATAATTAATTCTTTTTAATCATTTCTTTGGACAGTTAAATGCTTTAAAGTATTGCGATTTAACATTAGTAAATTCTATTTATTAAGTATTAATATTAATCATGTTTGCACACAGTTAATATTAAACATTTGTTTACACACATTTCAATGGTTCTAAGTTTTGCTATTTAATAATAGTAATTCTATTTATCAAGTATTCCAATCTAATACAAACAACTTGTAAACAGCTGTGTTTTTAAAAAACTAATAATCCTAAGCAAAAGATTGAACAGTTCTATTTAACCTGTAAATGAAACTAACAAGTACTACCACACTGGGTCAGAGTAGAATGGTAATAAAGGGGTATTCTACATTCTAAAACCTCCAAGACTGGAGCCACACCACAAGGTGAAGTTTAATACCCAGAACACTGTTTCAAGTATTGCTAACACAATTCTTTTTAATATTCACTGATCCCCTCAGTCACTGCCTTCTACCACCTTTAACAGAAAAAGTGGACAACTTGTTTGCCACAAGAGCAACTTGAATACAGTCAGGACAATCACAGATGCTTGGGGTTGACATGACCAGCTGATTGATTGGATCAGGCCTCCCCAACTGCCAAGTATTCTCAGAATACCTGATATTACTCAGGAAAATGTACTTGAAAGCAAGTTGTGGCCAAATCTGTGGGAGTAACTAGTAGTTAAAAAAAAAAAAAAAAAAAAAAAAAACCATATAGAATGAAAATAGCATCCTTACTTAATAAAAGAAACCCAATAAATGCCAATACACAGAAACTTGAAGCCCTGAGAGAACTAATGCAGAACAAAATCAAGATTACATTCAAGGCCAAAAAAAAAAAAAAAAAAAATCAATAAAATCAGAAATTCAGTTGAAGATAAATTGCATGGTAGACAGTAAATGAAATGAGCAAAAGGATAATCACCTCAAGAACAAAACTAAAAGCTGCCACCCAAGAAGAAAGAATACAGAAGTGGAAAGAACATTTTAAGAATTTGCTTGGAAACTCCCCTAAAGTCACTAATAAACTAATCATAAAAAGTATTAATAGCCAACTTAACATCTAACTAGGACAGTTTACAAAGGAAGAACTTGTAGTACTGACAAAAATTAAAAGCAGAAAAGGTTTTGGCCTCAATGAAATACCTCCTGAAGTATGGAAGACAAGGAAATTTGGTGACTGACTTTTTCAGTTTTGCTACGCTGCCTATTAGCAAAATATGAAAGAAAAAAGGACAAAAGGCTGCATCCTATCCTTCCCAAAGAAAGGTGACCTTGGAATCACTAAGAGCTACAGAGGCATAACCCTTACTTCTATAGATGCTAAGGTTTTTAATGCTCTGCTTCTCACTGGTATTTGACATGAAATCAAGAATAGTTTTTGGAAAAATTGATACACTATTTCAGATTATCCGTCAAATCATCAAAGGAGTATGAGCAAAAAATCTCAAAGTAACACTACTGTTCATAGATATCACCAAGGCATTTGATTCCATACACAGAGAGAAGATGGAGTAAATACTACTTGCAAATAGTCTTTCACCAAAGAAACTGTTACGGCTATATTGATGCTTTACAGAAACACGAAAGCAAAGGTTTGCTCATCTGATGGAGACACAAACTTCTTCAATGTTGTTGTTGGAGTTTTGCAAGGAGATACATTAGTAACAGATTTGTCTATAATTTGCCTAGACTATATACTTTGAACATCAATAGATCTCATGAAAGAAAATGGCTTTGCGCTTAAAAAAGAAAATGCAAAAAACAGACAATATCCAGCAGAAACTATAAAAGATGCAGAAGATTTAACACTTTTTGCAAATACACCTGTTCAAGATGAATCCCTACTGCATCACTAACAGCAAGCAGCAGGAGGCATTGATACTACAATTCTAAAACAGAGTAATGACAATGAGTTTCAGTAATTTCAGGTCTGGTACAACTGGATATGAAGCAGAGAGAGAAAGAGAGAGAAATCAAGTTCTTAACTAAAGAATCCACAGATGGCTCTCCAAAATGTGTATAGTGAGGTGACAGTTCAAGAGTAATGTATAAAGATGAACAAAGTTTTAAGGTAATTCCATGACAAACTGCATAGTGGATCCTGAACCACTAAATGTCCAAAAGGGATTTTCCAAATTGGATTCAAAAGGCGATGAAAATACATTACTACAGATGGAAACAAGAAATTACTTAGAATTCTCTCATTGATATTGATAATATTGAATTGAAGAGATAATAGTGAATTCTCTAATGTCTTCAGTTACTACTAGTGTTCTACAGGCATTTTAGAGAATCTCATGATCTTATAATCTTGAAAATATCAACAATGAGAAGCTCTTATAATAACATGTGTATGGCTTACTCTTCACTCATCTTTCACATTCCTTGAATCTATTAAAATATTTGAGTTTAGATATTTTCTTAAATAGATTTACAAACATTTTACTTGCAATTTTTTTACCCAACATTTCCTGTTTCATTTTAAAGTCAAAATTGTAGAAATATTTTTTTTTAACAAACAGTACCCTAAAAACTAATTGAAACCTAATCATTTTTTTTTTCCTTTTTAACTTCCGCAGTTAAACTCACTTGGTAATAACTAATTTAATCCTGCTCATTCAGGTTTCATTTATGATATCGAATATTTAATACCAGCGGCAAGTTTAATTTTCATCCTTAAATATACTTTACAATAAAACCTTTTTTAATATCCACTTCTACTTTGGACCAAGTTTAAAGTAAATTCCCTGAAAATTTCTTATAGTAATAGGGTTAGATTTAGTAATTTCACAAAACTAAATTGTGATTTGAAAAAAATCTACACTTGATAAACAGCTACTATTACATATGCTAGGAACAAGGGACACAACTCTGGGTCTAATATTCTATATTTAACATTTAAAAAAATTTAAAAAAAAAAAAAAAATCATCATTCAATATATTTTTCAAACTTGTTTTCATATTGATTTCTTGTTTTCATATTGATTTCTTACAAAATTTCTACCAAGAGATCCTTCAGCTCTGTTGTATCCAATTTTAAAACTACCAGAAGATTTTTTCTTCATTTTTCTTTATCTCAATTAGTTCAGTTATTGTTGACGTAGAATTCTAAGTGTTAAAATAGTAATATAAGAACTTGAAATTAGAATCTGCTCTCTCTACTTGACGTGTTGAATTCACATTAACCAAAACTAATATCTAAATGGCTGTGTCGTCTTTCTGCCCCCATCCTCATTAAATAGAATTGCTAACCCATAACTCATACACACAAATTTAATGTTGGTATAATATTTAAACAAACACATATACCCAGTTAGTTTCACAAATGCTAAAGAGATAATATTTACCATATAAAAACCACTTTGAAAATTTAGTACTTATGTTAGAAAAGAATTTTTTTCTTTTTTTAATTCCTCAAAATTGGTTTAAAGTTCATTATTAAAATAAATATTAGCTTCTTTTCATTAATCCATGAAATAATCTTTATAGTATGTGCCTTTTAATTAATAGTCTTCTTTCATTTAACTACTTCAATTAAGATATCATCAAAATGTGAAGTTGACAATGCTGTTTTCTCAAAAAAATTATTATCCATTGCTAACCTGCTAAACTTGTGACAATTGGTCTTAAACTGTCATTCTCCTAGACTAGTTGCTATCCAAGACTAAAGATTTTTCAGCTCCTATTTTACTCATGTCTAGGAGGAGGGTTAGGGTTCATGCCTTTCCCAAAAGTATTAGTTCACTGTAAATAGAAACAGCAATGGCCAGAATTTGAACTCTCCTTGTTGATTCCATTTAACATTTGCTACTTTAACTACAAAACACAATTTTGCAGGAATAACTCATGTGAAGAATGTTTGAAAATAAATCTTAAGCTGTTTTATCAAGTAGAAAGAAACAAGTAACATTTTTCAGAATCTACAAAAAATGTGAGTTTAAGATTAAAAAGAAATTTTTATTGTAGGAAAAAAAAAAAAAGGGTAAACAATATTTCATTTCCCCCATTATTTAACATTAATACAATTTTATATATCTTATTTTATGATATATTCAGGAAACTAGAATCACTGCTTCAGTTAAAATTGATACTTTTCTATTATACACAAATGAATATTTTATTCTGGAGGAATTTTCTTGTTTCTTTTATTGAAGTAAATCCAACTGTTTAAACTTCACATAAGTGAATTAGAATCTGAAAAAAAAAAACAATGGTGAACACATCTTCATCCAGTATTCATGTTTATTGGTTTTGACATAATATATTCCCTGCTACAACAAAGCAGGTTAACAATGTCCATTGGGATGAGCCCGTAACGTTTTTTGCTATTCACAGTATACCCCTTGTTCAAAGAATCCAAATTCAGACAAGCAAATGTAAAAGCCAGGGTGTTGTGATGTAGATAGGAGTAATTAATTTTAACAAAATATTTTAACATAAAAAAGAGTGTGATAATTTAAAAAACAAACTTTATCTAGTCAGATTTACCAAAATCTACCATTTCTCTCTCTCTCTCTCTATATATATATATATATAAACCCTTAGGGTTTATAAGAGAAATTTACAATGCAAATTTGTATTCAATATTTAAAGAATGAGACTCATTTCTTAATTGAGATAAATTATAAGTAGTCTTATACCAAAAAAAAAAAGTGTTTTATACAAAATGTTTTGGCTTAAAGACCCACAAATGACCAAAAATATTAGATTAATAATTTTGTAGAATTATAATACTCAGAGTATCCTTACTTTCATATATTTTCCCCAAAGAGACACTGCTTGACTTTAGAAGAATAGCAAAATAAATTCTTTTTAAATGTCATGAGATCAAGGTTGTTGTAAGAGAGAGAAAGACAAAATTAAGCTTTTTAAATGGTTAATACCAGAAAGTCAATACTAACAGTCATCAAAGAACAAATTTTCATTGGAATGTGTGGGGACAAATGGAATAAAAACAGTTTTAATCTATATGGATGTGTCTATAAAATTGTATAATAAAAAAAAAATAAAAAAAAGATACCCAAAAAAATGGGAAAAGATTGTTAAGTAATAAGTTTGGATATTTTAAAGGCAATACGTGAAAATGAATTGATATAAATAAATATATTAGCTTTTCAAAAAGACATTCAGAAAAAAAAAACAAAAAAAAAAAAACAGGATTGTTAATCAGAAAAGAGATGAAAGACTTTTATATTCAAGAGACTTAGGAACAAAAACATCTTTTTAGAGGATTTGATATTTATCAAGAATATAAATTACGATAGGCATATATAACACATTTTATAAATTCTATCTAAAAACAATAAAATTTCTTAAAAAAAAAAAAAAAAAAAATTTAAAAAAAAAAAAAAAGATGATTATATATAAGTTGCCAAGCTTTATGTTCTTTAACCATAATTCCAAAGTTTTTTTCTGTAAATTTAATTTCTTACACCAGAGGAATAGGCAGTTAAAGTAAGTGACAGATATATTTCCCATATTTTAAACTGTCACCAATATGGTACAAGCTCCATTGAGCTAATGTCTTTTTTTCTTTAGATACAATCACGGGTTGGATTAGTGCACACTGCACACTTGAAACAGCATCATTTCAACATAACATAAAATGAGCAGGAAAAAAAACAAACTGTGTAGCAATTACAGATCCACCAGTCTTAAAAAAATGTTTCGACAGTAAATGCATGGTGGGCACTGGTCCAAGCCTTGATCATAAATGATTGTATCAGGGGCGATTGTGTGTGTGTGTGTGTGTGTGGCTAAGACATTAGATAGAGGGAGCTACCATTGCTACTCGCACTTCACAGATTAATTTAAAATGTGGGAGAGGTATTTCTGCTACACTCTGTATTTATTCTGTACCAGTGTAAGTCTGATAAAAATGCAAATACATTTGGTGGCTCATGGTTTATCCTGCAAGTTGCAACCCTTAAAACTGAAATGAAAAAAGAAAAAAAAAAAAAAAAAAAAAAAAAAAAAAAAAAAAAAATTGAAAAAAAAAATAAATAAATAATAAATAAATAAAAAAAATGAAATGAAAAATGAAACAAGGCTCAAACACCATATTGGTAAAGAATCAAACATGACATTGATTTTGTATTAGTAAGAACAATACATGGATGGGCAAGATTAAAGAACTTGTCAATCCAAAAAGAATAAGAAGAAATGTGTGTGACAGCAGAAATCTGGGATCATGGTAATGTAAAAATACAGACACACACACAGACAAGAGAGGGAATTTTTTTTAATGTTTCTTTTTTCCCCTTCCCCCCACCAAAAACATTTTTTTTTAATTTTTTTTAATTTAAAGTATTAAATAGAAATATTTTCTTTAATTTTCTTTTTAATATACATATTTTTAAAAGAGATTATTTTTCATTTTCTGGTGCGTCTACTTAGTTTTTTTGCCTCTTGGCTTCCATGCTTTCATTAATTGCATTGAGAAATATAAACCCAGCCCATGAATTTGGGCAGAGATGGACAGAAACATGAACCAGATGATAACAGCTGGAAAGCCTAATAGCTGAGCAGTTTGTTTTTTATCAGTGATATATGCAAAAAGATCATCTGCTTGATCAACCAAACCATAAAGAACCGGCACAATACCAAACACAATACTGCCAATGATGTACTGTTTCAGAAGAGGTATGTCATTCTTTGGCATAGCCTTCCAACCCAAGAATGCAGCCAACAAACTGATGAACCAGATGAATTCCCAGGGCCGAGCATTAGGGACATCCCATTTGCGTACAGACTCAAAAAGCGATGTTCCCAGAAAAGCAAGCATACAGGGCAGAAGGCGGAGGAACATGATAAATGACAACATCAGGTGTATGATGATGTCAAACTTCAGGCGAGATTTGTTGATACAACTGAAAAGGAAGCAAAAAACAAATTATGTATTAAATTCAAGATAGCAGCAGCAAATTCAAATTTACATAAAAATGTCAAAAGAGGTTTAAGATTTATCTGATTTCCTCAGTGTCTTATCATTTCTACTAATGTTGACAGTACTTGTAATAACTTTTGAAAAAGAATTAAGATGATTCTTACTTTTAAAAATTCCCTTGCTGCAAATACTACATTTATAAACAAAAGAATTTAGTCATGTCTATAAAAATTGATAAATAAAATAAAATGAAAATAAGAAAAAATAATTCCCTTATCTACAACTGTGTAGGAAACAAATACATCTATTCTATACTTGCTTATATGAGGGTTGGCTGAAAAGATCATAGGCTGACCAACATGCTCTCATGAAATGAGAATAAATGAGATTTATTTTTTAATATAGTCCTCCTTGCAGTCTATACACCTTCCTCCATCAGTGTTGCAGTGCTTGGATCTCATTGGTAAAAAAAAGTCATCAAAAGCAGATATGAACTTTTCAGCCCACTCTCATAGGTTGCTGCTTGTAGGCATTAGGTTCAATATCAAGTCATCTTACAGAATTGATATTATAACCAATTACAGCTCAATAAGTATTTGATAATTAGCATTTAATACTAATATTTTTCTTGAGAAAACAATTGCTGTGAGTACAAATGAAGGCTATACATTTTTAAGTTGCAAATTGGACAGGAAATCACTTTATTTTCTACATCAAAGTAGTTAAAAATCAATTGTACTAACCAAAATCTTCACATACATATGATGGTAGACTGAAAAATTTATATGATGACATATCTGCAGTTGATGACTTTTTCACAATGGAATCCAAATGCTGCAACACTGATGTAAGAAGTGTGTGGACAGCAAGTGAGACTATGTTGAAAAATAAAACTCATTTGGTCATATCACATGAGAGTATCTTGTCAGCCGATGAACTTTTCACCATAAGATTATAATATAAATAATGAACTAGAACATTTCTTAGAAATCAACATAATCACTATAAAATTTGTTTTCAATATCAAAGACTAATCCTACAAATTAAAAATCTACTTGAAGCAGCTGTGTTAAGATAAATTCAGCTTCTTTTCATGCAAGTGTTACAATTAGAGAAACTTTACATAAGATTTTTTTATTAATTAAATTTCAAATATAAATGCATTTAAAACTATCTTATAAAAGCAGAAATGCTAAAATATTTCCAAGTAAAACTGATGAATAAAAAATTAACTAATCATTTTAGATATTTGCTTTTAATGTTTCAATTGTATAAAATTTACATCATTTTTCAAGAGAGAATTATATTTTATCCAGTTTTTGTAAAAAAATATGTTTAGATTTTCTAATTACAGAAGATTTTAAAGAAAATGATTTATTCATCAAGTAGAGATGAACTTTGTTTTCTAAATTATGCAGATTTTTTTAAATATTATTTTTAATTAATTCTTCCAAAAAGAGAAAGTAGGAAATTTGAATTTTTCAACTAAAAATGAGTCACAAAGCAGAATAATTAGAAACAGATAAGCATTAAAACTTGCTTAAAACAAAACAAAAAGCCCTAAAACATTGCCTTTAGCAATAGTTATTTTACAAGCATTTAAAAAGGTTTGCATAAATCTAGATTTAAAGCACCACAAAGTATAAAACTAAAAACTACCACAGACCCACAACAACAAAAGAATTTTGATCATTCAGAGTAATTGAAATGTTTTGAATAAACAACAATCATTAAAATTACTAAACCGAGTTTATATAAATAATTTCTACTTAGAAATTAATCAAATAAAATTTGGTAGTTGCACAAATAATTGTTTCAATGCCATGCAATGATAATTATCATTACATACCTAATGAGTGAAGTTTGAAGAATATCATGTTGAGAGAGAACTTTTGTTTCTAGAGTCCTTGTAGGTTGGAAACAATCATCAACACTGAAGAGGAAGTGACAAGAAAAAAAAAAGAATTATTCTAAAATAACACTAAATCCCAAAAGGTAAGTCACTATATGAACAACAGAGAAACAATCCTATTCTGACCAGTAGAATAGTTCAAAACAAGAACACTGTATGAGTATTTGTCCAATCTAATTGTTATCCTTTAATTTATATCCTTCACATCTAACAAAAAAATACATGTTGGTCTTTCCTTCCAAGGGGAAGAAGAAATGCTAAATATACTGCACACTATTTTTAAAAGCCTATCAAGATTAAATATAACAAATAGAAATAAGAAAATTTTGTCAACAAGATACTAAATATAGCAGTCATCAGCCAAAAATAGAGACAGAGTGGAAGAAGTGTGTCAGCAAGATGATAGTAAACAGGGGAGAGAAAAAAGAGATACAGACAGACATCATCTCCTGTGTCTCCTTTATAGTCTGAGAATCCGTTCTTATATGCACATCCCTAATTATTAATTACATAATCCTGAAGTGACACGTCACAGCTAAGTCCCAAATATCAGCTGATTCTATACAATTGTTTATCTTTGAATATTGAATATCAATTGATTCTAAATGACTATACATCTTTGAATTTGCCAACAAACACTTATTGTATTCTTGACATTCCTAAGTAAAAGAAATGCCCACTCCAGCCTTAATCTTGATCACAAATTAAATTTCGCCATTCAGCTTTAAATTAAAAATAAAAATAACTACTAAAATAATCAACTGGAATCCCTAATTATTTTACATAAAAACTAAAACAAGTAACCCAGAATTCAAGAAGTGAATTTTGTAAAAATAATTTGCTGGGCAGATACAATGAGATCTTAATTCCTTTCCAGCACCTAGTTCGGAATACACCATATGACCATGTAATAAGTAGGATCTAAGACCAATCTTAGGTGGTGAAATCCTTTGATAATAACAAACCATATATACTAGTGTCTAGTAAATTCATTACAGGTAAATTATTTGAAACTAAATACAGAATTTAATCTCCGATTTTAAGAATTTAAATAAAAAGAGCTAGGAAAACCCTAGAAGAGCAATTTATCTGATACAATGAATTCACTAAAAATTATATACTAGGTAGGTCCTAAAATTTTTACAGGGAAAAATCAACACCCTATGCAAAATATTTTACAGCTTCACTTGAATATTTTTGTATCCCTACTTTTGCGTTTCGGTGTCATCAATAAAATATTTCCATTATTAAGTTTAAATGAAGGCCAAAACTAGAACTGTGATGATACTGATTTTGGTCAGAGTGCTATTTATAGTCTTGGCATTAGTCAACTTTTAATTAAAACGTATAAATCTTCAAAAGTCTTAAAGATCTAAAAATAATACTTATACATCACAATAATAATTGTGTTTCTATCACAAAGAATCAGTCTAAGAGTGAAATAAGCTCAGAATCAATTACTTTTAAATGAAGATAGGGGTTGCTAAATTGGTCCTTATGATTTTGCAAAAGAATGTTAAATAGGAGAATATCATACACAACAAAAGAATTTTTAAAAATAGATTGATTAAATTTGGTTTAAAGACCAACTTTTTTTTCGTTTTGTTTTTAAAAATTCATAAAAAATAAACTTTGTAGTAAACAGTTAAAAGTCTTTTTTTATACAAAATATACCATTGTTATAAAAATGTAAGAACTGTTTTTTCCAAATCATATTCAATAAAATCTAAGGCATGGCTGTTAATCTAATCAGACTATCAGGATTTCTATGAAGACCCAACTGATTATGGTTCGATTACATTCTAAGTGTATCATATAGAAATTAAAAAAAGATTCCCTTGTTTTAATTTCAAGTTCTATCTTTTTTCTTGGTTTGATTTAGTTTAAGGGAATATCAGTTCATCTGGGATTATTTTATGCCAAGAGGTTAGGAAATAAGGTACCTTGTATGTCTATAATTACATTTTTGTTATTAGTTTTGACAATATATTAGCAGTGTAAGGAATTTTGTTGCAGGGTTACTTTGTATGGTACTGAATCAGGTTTACATTAATATTTTTTGTTATTTGGTTTCTCTCAAAAAGGACAAAATATCTATGTTGATATTTTCATATTATTTTCACTGAAAAGGCATATTCTGATGTGTGTGAAAGCTTTACATTCTATGAGAAAGTGCTTAACAGTGCAGTGTGTTTGGCATGTTGTACCTTGAGGTTTTTGTTTGAGTAAAAAGGACCATGAAGTCTTATGACAAATGTGTAATTGGGATATAGTGACTTGTCTCTTTCTGGATTTTCTGAGTGCTGGTCTCCAGTCTCCTAAAGTGGGTTTAATTAAGAAAAGCTTATTGTGAATGTTGTTATTCCAGTTTTTTTGCCATTTTGTATGAATAAATCTATTAATTTCAGGTTTCAAGTTAGTATATGGAATTTTGAATTTATCTAGAGCTGATTTGGCAGCCAAGTCAGCTCTTTCATTTCCCCTCACTCCAATGTGGCTTGGTATCCAGCATATAAAAATCCCTTTAGAGTTGAATATGGAGTCTAATCTATTCAGTAGTTTAATGATGGGGGGGGGGTCTTCAAGTTAAAATTTTTTTTTTCATGATATTAAGAAAGAAAGCAAGTTTTATGGTTGCTTTCAGAGATGATGTCTATTTCCTAGTTTCATTTTTAATACGGTCCAGGAAGAACTAAATTCATTATCAACTATTTGCAAAATCAGGGTACTAATCAATCCATGGTAAACAAATTTTTACTCTCAAAATATACTATATATAATTATTTATAGATTGAATTTCTGAGTTTGTGGCCAAAAATTCACCATCAGCCTATAAATGATAATTTTATAAAATGATAAAAAGGACTAGGAACAACCCTACCATAAATCAAGGGTCTACTTATACACAAGTATATACAGTTATTAATTTTTTGTTTTTAATCTGCTTTCTCTTCCATACCTGTTTAGCTTAGTAAATAATCATTTTAAAGGTGCAATTGTAATGACAAAAATGGATTATAGCAAGAAACTGAAAAATCTTAATTAAAACCAAGTCAGTTATAGATTAAGATATGTAACATAAGAAAACTTTTGAATTGTAGTAATGGTCATAAAAACACATAATCTAACTACCTCAACAACTTTTATGCCTTTTGCAATGAGATACTTTAAAACAAGTGATAGTAGACAGTTGCTGATCAAACAGATCATATATATATATATATATATATATATATATATATATATATATATATATATAAAAAGACAGATTGGGAAAGCAATTTTTAAAAATAAGCTACATAATTATCCTAAGAGTAATGCAAATTTGAAATTGTTTCATTACAAAGAGGGGGTCATATTCTCAAGAACAACTTTTTGAAAATTACTTATATTCTTTTGTTATAAACTTAAACGAGTATAAATCTTTGATAAAAATTGGCACAACCTGTGCTGACTGGTTCTAATTTGAATTCTACTGATGTCACAAGTGATATGCTATCTTAACTTACAAAGTCAGCATCATCATTGTTTTTGCTTTTCAATAAACTTTATTTAAATATAAAACTTTTTATTTACAAAGAAAAATTAGTTTAAATACAAATGAAAACAGTTTCCTTTTAATTTGAATAATTTGCGTAATGAAGAAACAATGATTGCTAACATAAATCGCATGTTTGACATTAACCGAAATCAAACTGGGTAATCTGCTTAACAAAAGTTGTGTTTTTTGTTTTCAAATAATTAACAAAGTTTGTCATCAATAATATTATAATTATTATCACCATTATTACTACTGCTACTATTACATAGCAGATTACAAACAAATTAAGAAGATAATACCAATGATTCAAAACGAGAATGTAACATAGTAAACAAAGTCATAAGTATTAATGGATTTACCAATGCTTGAAATGAACAGAAAAGTTTTAAAATAAATGAAAGCTTTAAAAGCAGTTAATACAATTTGATATAACGTAAAGTATTTCAATTTACACCAACTTCATTATATTAATAGAAAAAAAAGAAATGTTTCTCAAATCTTTTTTTGTTTGTTTATTTCTTTCTTTCTTTTTAACACCACAGGTAACGAAACATGTTAGATGCCAACCGTTGTAGCTATTCTTGGCTTAAGAAATAAGCTACCACCATTTTCAGGCACATGAGTAGCATGTCAATGGGGTGGAATGTGTATACACACACTGAATCTGTTGTGCGGTATTATCGTAAGGTAAGCATCAAGCACCATTTCCAGATACATGAGACACATAGTTTGGCATTGGTTATTTAACAGCTGTACGAGTAGAGCAGAACAACTGCTAGGTTACCTGATACCCTGGTGGGATGAAGGTAAATTTGGTTCAGAAGACCAAAAGGTACAAAAAAAAGAAAAAAAAAAAAACGAGATACAAGCAACTATTCAAGATGTGAAACTTCAACATTCTTTTCTTTTTTTTTTCAACAAAAAGAAAACCTATCATAAATGAAAAAAAGTTATGTTTTAGAAATATTTCTAAATTCAATACTTTCAGTCTCACAAATTTTTAAATGATTCTTTTAATGTTAAGACTATAAACAAAAACAAAGATGATCTTATACTAGTTAATTTCTTCAGTAAATAAAAAATAATCAATAATAGTCAATTATTAAAGAGGAAAAATAAATAAATAAAACAAATAAAATTAAAATAAAAAGCATTCACCATCTTTTCGGGTGGGGAATAAGTTTTGCACATTATTAAAAAGATGCAATTTAAATGTGGTTGTGCCGTTTATGAAACTAATAACTTATAGGAGGTTAAAAAAATGTAGTAAATGCAGCAAAATATTTATCATTCGACTGACAAATAATATACAATTTATTAAAAAAATGAGTTTGTGGCTTAATTTACAAAAGTGAAAAGAAAAGCTCAATTCTGAAGTTAAAAGTTTGGAAGAAATGTACAAGTTTTGTAAATGAGATCGTCATATACGTTGAAGTAAAAAGAAGAGAGGAAGACAAAATTTTCAATTTTGAATAGATTATTCTTTTACTGTATTTTTTTTTTTTTTTTGGTTTGCCTTTTTGGCAAGGAGTTTACATTTTTGTTAAACTTGATTTAGATTTTTCTTTGATTTTTCTAAATATATTTAAACTACTTCAAATACGATCTTCGATAAAATTCTGCATTTGTTGTCCCTTTTTTCATTCTTTTTTTCCTCGTCTTTTGTGATCAAAGGTAAGTTTTTAACTTTTGTTATTGATATATACGTTATATATAAAAGTGAGGGGCTAATAATAGAGAATAAAAAAAGGTGGGTCGCATTAAATGGTAAGAAATGAGTAACACGACATATGGACCAGAATCAGTTTTTTTGGCAAGAGTGCTACAATAAAGTTATTATTTACCTTTGACGATGTTGCCAAGCTATACTTTCTCGGTGCCAAAAGTCACTTCCATCTGTACCGGATGGTCTGGCTCCACCCATTGACGCCATTTTAGCGTTATGCTAAAAGTTTTTTTTTTGAATTTTTCCGAAAAAATGAGGCCCGAAACTTGTTATAACATTTCTCGGCTGAGGAGAAGTCAGCAACCGAGACCTGACAATTGGCGCATGCGCAATCAGTTATTTCGTATGATTTATTTCCCTTGACTTAATCATTTCACTTGTTTCTCTCTCCACGATTGCAAATCTAACACCAGGTCAGAATAAGATATTTAATAAGCTTAGCATAAATGTAGTACAAGGCCAGAAGTATAGGCCCCTCATTGAGAATCAAACTCACTAACAATGGTCTACTTATCTAGCTTGCTAACTATGTCACCACGTATGCAACCCTGTGAACTTACAAAAATACCCAGTTTCTGCAGGCATCTTCGTATATCTAGTGATTATACTCCTTTTAGTGCAACGTGGAGGTGTTGCCTAATAGACGAATGCCCAGGAACCAGTCTACGAATGACCGACTAGGAAACCAGTTATTTTCTTCCTAACAGTTGTGCTTTATTTTCATTTTTAAAAATTCGTTAAACAATTACACATTTAAGTCATAATAACAAGCAAATAAAGAAATTACTAAATCTTACGTTATTCATTATTACCTATGCTTAACTTCTAAAAAAAAGTTCTGTATGTTGTAATATGAAAAGATGGGAAATGACAAGAAAAGCTGAATATATAAAATGATTAGAGTTCTTATATATTTTAAATGGCAAAGCAACCGATAAAAAGGCAAAGAAAGAATAAAGAAAGGAATTAACAACTGGTCAGTCGGTTGCCAAGTTAGGAACGAAGTTGTAGGATTTATTTGGCCTTATTCATAGAGAGAGAGAGCGTGGATAAAATTCAGTCAACTGCTCACCAAGTGAGAGAGGTAAGAGAATGAAAGAAGGAAAAATAGAAAAAGGCATACTAGCAACACAGTTCAGATAATAAAATAAAAGTTGAATAGAATTCTCTGCAACAATAACAAAAAAAATCATTATCTGAGAGGAAATTAATAAAAAATATTAAAATAGAAAGAAAAGTTCTTTGTAAGTAAGCATATGTGAATAAGAATGTCCTTGCAAAGGAAAAAGTTTATAAAAAGAAAATCTTGTATGTTGGTGGACAGGCTATCTACTTATTAGGCAAGCTACTAACAGCTGTATCTTCTGTTTATTGTCTTTTCAGTCTGCTGTGGAAGGTTTCATTTGTTGTTTTTAAATGACGGTCATTCAATAAATAAGGTGAATTTTTCAATAGGATTCACATTTCACCCAGGTAAAAAAGTTGCATAATTTTTCAATATAATTTCCATTCTTTAAAACACATTTTTCCAAATAAAATATAAGCTTTTATATTCATTCAACAGAGGAATCATTTGACTGAGTTTTAAGCCATTTACTCATGGTGCTCTTCAAAATCACTTAAAAAAGAAATTCTTTAAGGAGGCTAAACAAGTGGAAATCAAAGAGGGTCAGATCTTGACTGAAAAGAGGATGTGTCCTCTCCATCTTTTGCAAAGCGAAAAGGCACTGTTGGGACAAATAAATTCTCCCTGTTTATGCTCTAGCGTCAACATTTTGGGAACAGAATGACAACTGACCTTAGAAAAGGTAAGATCATCATGCAAAATTTTGTGGTATACCAACCAAAATTCCCAATTGTTTAAAAATGTCTTCTATTGTAACTCTTCAGTCAGTCAAAATGAGCACATAAACTGAATACACCATTTTAGGCGTGCTCACCATTGAGGGCCTGTCTTCATCTTTAATACTATTTAGCTCATTCGTAAACATTTTTTTTACTAAAATATGCTTCTCTGTACAAATCACACATTCTTCTGTAAATTTCTCATTATTTTCACTTTTCAGCCACCAAAAATTTGATGATAGACTTTCTGTTTAAGGTTTGAACACCCTGTTTTATTTGTCTATATTATGAATACCCTCAAAACAAATATTTTTGGGGGACTGAAATAATTTTTGTTTTAAGTAATACTAAGTTTGCATTTATGGAAAAAAATTTTGAAAAATAATTTGTTTTGCTTTTTAAAAAATTCATCTTATTTATTGAATGACCCTTGTAATACTCCATTAGGCTCAGCCCAGCCAATATTCAGACTTGGTTTTTTATCACCATTGATTGGGACGTTTTTGGAATCATATGGTTTATTTTCAACTACATCTGTGGGTTTAATTTTCACTCCAAAATTGGTGCCTCTGTGTCTGTAATTTCTATTCTATTTTTAGATTTGATGCAAGATTTATTTTCATTTACTTTTTTATTTTTAAAGGACAGGACAAGTCAATTATTTGACAAGGGTTAGGTAAGCCTGTGAACCCAATTTAGAAAAAAATATTCAAAAACAGAATTGTCATTCTATTTGTAAATAAATGAAATAATCTTATCAAAGTGAACATTTTCATTGCTGAATGACCAACATTAACATTCTTACTTTTTCTGATTCAAAATTTTATCTTCATATCTCATTTTAAAGGTCAAATCAAATTGTTAAAATCAAACAGATTCAAATATGACAGGAACATTGGGATTCACATTGAATAACCAGATATTTATTTTTGGACATTTTTTTTCTTTCTCTTATAAACTATTAAATGAGGTTTTTTATCATTGTGAATTTATCATTTCTTTTTCTTGGTAATATTATAAAAAGACTCTAATCTGATTTTGTAGTGTACTAAATATATAATCATATGCAATTCTAAAATTATAAATTGCTAAGCAACTTTTACTTTGTTAAGGCAATTACTTTTAAATAAAAGATAACCATCTCATACATTTTAAACTCTGTTATTCATTGAAAATAAGTAATTTTGTTTTTTTATGACAAGCATTTAAAAAATGAAAACAAGTGAATATGATATAATGTGAAAAATCTAAAGAAACTCCTATTTACTAACCAGGTAATTTGCTATTGGTTTTGGTTTGAGAGTATTTGAACCTACAGAATATATCAACTAATTAAATTATCATCTCTAAATATTAAGCAAAACATTTTGGTGAAAATACCTGGATCAATTCATTTATCTTTAGATGAAGCATTGACAATCATTATTATAATTCATTTTGACTAGTATTTTCTTTCATCTCTAATTTTTTAAATTATTTTTATTGTAACACATTTGGATAGTCATTTAGAGAGGAACATCATAGATTGGAAATAATAAAGGAAAATATCGGCATGAGATTTGAACTCATAACCCTTTTGCCTAGGAAAAACCTGATTAAATACCCTACCAAGTGACAGGTTATCAATCATACGGAAAATTGATCTCTCGGATAAGATAAAATGGTATTTCTTCTAAACTGTGTCTACTGTATGGATGCACCACCTAGATGCTAACAAAATGCATGGAGATAAAACTAGATGGGAACTACACAAGAATGCTACATGCTGTTTTGAACAAATCCTGGAAGCAACACTTCATAAAACAGCAGCTGTAAGGCCACTTACCTCTCATTTCACAAAACATCCAAGTAAGACAAATAAGAATGCAGAGCACTGCAGGAGAAATAAGGACAAACTCACATTTTTATTGACTCCTACACACAGACATGTCAATATGGCCCAACCAGTTCTGTGATGAAATTGGACGCAGTCTAGAAGACTTACCAGGAGCAATTGCTGATAAGGATGGATAGTGAGAGAGAGAGAGAGAGAGAGAGAGAGAGAGAGAGAGAGAGAGGGAGAGAACTCTGTGCTAACAGCACAACTTGATGATGATGATGATCATCATCATCATTTCTAGATGAAGCATTGTCTCACATTATTATCAATTTTGACTAGTATCTTCTTTCATCTTTGATTTTTATGTTGCTTAAAGATGAAAGAAAATAGTAGTCAAAATCAATAACAATCATCAAGATAGATGTTTTAGTCAAAGAGATTTCAAGATACCAGCAGCAGCAATGAAAAACCAAAGCTGTCAGATATTGAGGATAATCAGATGTTTTTTCCTTATTTATCAAAGAAAATGCTACAGTTTTTTAATCAGATGAATCAACAGACAAAGCAGAATATTTTGATAAATGATGAGAGCATTTTGTCTTACACATGCAGGGAAATATTTTGATGACAAGAAAGTTTGGGGTAAACTTATTATAATCATTAGTTTGTTCAATATTTTTAGTCAAGTTGAAGTTTAGCTGGTATAATAAAAGAAAATGAATGTAATAAAACATGAGAACACTTATTATTAATTTCAATTAGTATATATATTTTTTCTTTCACTTTATCCTTTAGTTGCTTTAGGCTGCTGATCTATGACAATGAAGAAGCCACATGGATTGGAAATAAAGTATAGGCTTTCATCACTGAGAATTCCCAGGGAGCTTATCTTTTATTGTTTCCCATCTGTTCTGTTCTTTATCACTGACTGACAACTCAAGTGAGTTATAAAAAAATGCAAGTCGAAAATTAAGATGAAAGAAAATACTAGTCAGAATAAATAATAATGGTTAACAAGGCTTCATCTAAAAATCAAAGACAAATAACAGATGCTTATTTTCTCCTCAATTTTTTCTAATAAATACTAACAAAATTAATAGACTGTGTTACAGTTAATTTTTGTTGATTTTTTGAGTGTTAATGCTTTTCTCCAGACCATATTAAATAATTCCAACTTTTGCATCACAGAGTTGTGAAAGAAAAATGGTATGAGAATTTTGTTGAAAGGAAAGTAATGGAAACTGCTATAATTTTGATGAAAGAATTTAAGAAATATTTACTTTTTTTTATCACTTAGAATATTCAGACTATTGTGTTCATCTTCATTGTTATACTCACAATGTTTCAATTGATATATCCTTTGGCCTTCTTCAGGTGTATCATGTTGAACTCAGCATAATACCAGACAGTACCTCAACTTCAACTCCCACCATCCATATAAAGTAAAGAAAGGAATTGTTCATTGCCATCAACATCAGGCAAAAGCTATTAGTAGTGACAGCGAGGCATATAAAGAAGAAATGAAGAGATTAAGAGAGAACCTCCATTGCAACAACTACCCAGAGAACAGAATGTTGGCCTCAAGAAATCTAAATCAAATGACAGAAAAGCACCCAAAAACTCACTACAGTCTCTCTGCCCTATGTCCAAGGTCTAATTGAAAAGATCCAAAAGATATGTTGTCCATATGCTATCAGGACAATATTCAGGAGTGGCACTACTCTTTGAAAATATTTCTTCTGAGTCAAACCCCCAACAGAATACAGCATGACCAAGAATTGCATGTATGCCATCCCATGCAGTTGTGGTAAAGTATACAAAGACAAAACATGCTGCCCACTAAACATAAAGCTCAAAGAAGATCGAAAGCTAGTATGTTAGAGAGAGATTGAAAAGTCAGTTATAGCTGACCATATATGGAAAGAAAAGGGAAACTACCTGTCCTTGTGGGATGAAGTTAAAATCATACATAGGGAACAACATTGGAGAATAAGATGTCTTAAAGAAGCAACACATATGATGGGCTACAGTGACCTGCTGAGCAGACCAAATATAAAGATGAATAAAATTTGGGAACCATTAATCAAAATATCTTAATAAAAAAAAATTTAAATTGCAATATGAATTAAGGTAAAAAAAATCATACAAAATTTCAATATGAGCAAAGGTAAAAAAAATCATATATAGTTGTGCATAACATCTCATAGGCTGTTGGAGATATAAAGTTTATAAGTCCCCAAAATAATCTCTAAATTGTCCGGCAGGACATATGCAGTGGATAAAGAGTTGATTAGAAAGTGCTACAGAATGAAATCATCTGGAGGTTCCAGGTTCAATCCCACCTACAGGTAAGATAACAAAGAATACTTTTTATAGTTTAATACTTGTACCCAGTCATAGTTAATGGAATTAGAACAAGCAAACCCCATGGTCTTAAATAAAGGCTTTGTGTGGGCTCCCAAGTTCAACATCATACACCTAAAGAAGGCTTAAGAATGTATTGGCTGAAACATTGTAAATATAATGAGGACAACAATAGTCTGAATATTTTAAGTGATAAAAATTATCAGGCTTCAGCTCAAAAATTTAGGCTAAGAATATTTTGTTTGTTACAATTATTTTTATATTTAAAATTCCCATTTAGAAAAAGAAAAGAACAAAATGTCAGAAAATATTTTAATGACAAAGGAAAATGCAACTGATTTTGTTTTGCAGTGAAAAAATCAATTATTTTATCCCAGTAACAATAATTTGCAAAACACAAGGCAAGAAATTTCATTTTTAGATGTTTTGTATAAGATTAGGTTGTTTCAAACTTTCTTTTTAAAAGCACTAAAAATTTGTTGTTTTTTTTACAGATTTTACATCTACTCAACCAAGAAGATCTTTTTAGCAATTTTTTGAATTTTCCTTATTATATATGTACAAACAATATTAACTTTCTAAAAATTAAAATCAAACATTAATTTTATCATAAGAGAAAAACTGTAGATGTAATTGTAGATGTAAATGTATTGGAAGACATCATATAAGAATCAAAGTGATATAACATCAATTTGGATATCTTCCTCTTGTTTTTCTTCAGATTGATAATTCACATCAGTGCTGGGAGTAATATTCAGTGTTTTAATCTTGCTTGTAGAATGGATTCCTGAGAAAATCTGTTGCTGTAGTTGATCAGAATTTAATCTCTCTGAATTGAAACAGTATTTTCCATTCTCCAGACAAATGTTCTTAGTTTGATTGTTGCATACATTCTCAAATAAAACTGGGTTGTTTATCAGGGGTAAGATGGAATCATTATCATTCATTTGTAAGTCTCTTGAGTAGAAACAAGGCAAAGAATTAGAAGGTGGCCATGAATACCCAAGTCCATGAAAAAACTGTGGGTTGTACATAGAAGGATAGCTGAAATATATAATAAAGAAAACATAATCATTATAAAATAAATATTTGAAATAAAATTTATTGAAGACACTTGTTCAGTGATTAGATTTATTAAGTTTAGCTTAATGTGTAGCACAAGAGCTTATCGGAGATGATAAATAATATGTGTCATTAATTTTCCAAATGGAAATAGTTTGCTTCACTTGAAAATCAGCATGTGAGAATCTGGGTTTACTTGGACTCAAACATCAATCCATGATGCTAATATAAAAAATAATCTAAATTTAGAATTGAACAAATTTTTATGATCCGTATATATGTAAAAGAGATTCAATAGAAACTTTAAAAGATGCAAAGAGTTTTCACCTCCCTACCATGAAAGATGGTTTGGAAACTCACTGAGATGACTAGCCCGATTCATTAAAACATTAAATATGAGAACCAAATCATAAATGCATGTTTGTCCATTGCTTTCATTGCCTGAGATCAAATGACAACTCTTGAGTTCACCCTTGACATTACACATACAATATAATTTATATCGATACATACTAATCATATCAACATTTTATTTTTAAAATTCTAAGAATATGGTGGAATTCTGCTGAGTTTTAAATAATTTGATATACTCACTGAAATACAAGATTTTTTTTAAGACCAAGAATTAAAGAAATCATTTCCAATAGAAATATAAATTAAGCAAGCAATATTTTGTAAATATTTAACTCAAAAAGAAAAGAATGAATTTAAAAAAAGTTACAGAATATTGAATGTTGAAGTAGGAAATGCTCTGTAGGGCTGGGGTGTAGCAACTGGTAAATATGGCCATGGAGAGGTCCAGGGTACCCATGACATGTTTGGTAGAGCTGAAATGATAAAGTTTCCAAAATCTTTGATATTATCACATCAGGAATTTATTGAACATATAATTTCATTTTTACATAAATTCTTGATAATTCCCTGAAAGCAGAATTTAATTTTAAAGAAGTAACTCAAAAAAAAAGAAAAAAGAAAATTTTATGAATTATGGATTTTTATTTATAATAAAACCTTAAATGCTGTCTGAATTTCTAAGATGAAGTATTATTATTAAACATTGAAGTACTTCGATTGGTATTTGTATTTGGTTATCATAGTCACAATATTTCAGTTGTACCTTCTGATCTTTTTTAGATGTCTGCTGTAGTTGATAACCAACTTTCTAGGTGACCAACTACAAACTCTGAAGCATAGAACAGCTAACATATATGACTATAACAACCAAGATGAGGACACTAGTCAAGTACATCAATATACATTATAAAACCTTAAACCAGTCATTTAAGCATGGCATTGAAAAAACATTGGTTTCTTTAATAATTAAATAGAACTAATTATTCTTGAAATTTTCAGAATTAAACAAAAAAAAAAAACAACATACCTGTAAGTTGATTTGCACTGACAAACTGATGAATTTGTGGAATATTAATTGTAGATCTTAAAGGATCATTGCTGGACTGTGAATTATACAGTTTGTTCATAGATGATTCAAACTGGTGTTCTGTATTATTTGAATCTTGAACTGTGAGAACAGATTTTTTCAACCAATGAGGGTTTATGGCATCAGTAAAAAGACTTTCTCTTTTGAATATTGAATTGGGCTTTTTCTTATCTTTATCCTTTGAAAAGTTGGTTAATTGCATTGACCTCATCACATTTTCTTTCTTCACTTTAGGTGAACCAGGAATGTAACTATAGTCTTAAAAGAGCAAAATTTAGAGAATTAATTTGAAAGATGAAAATTAATTTTTGGGACAATTTTTCATTAATGTAGTTTCCATTAATATTATCCATAAAACAATTATTTTTGTGCAAGGTTGTAATAACCAAGTTTTTATCTATATAATATAATAAATATTCTCATTTGATCTCAAACATTTCATGAAGTGAAAAATGAACCTATGTTATTGAGCTATCTGCTGTAAAATTAGCTGTTAAAGACTACACAGAGTTACGTCCCCTCAATTACATAAGTTCTATAAAATTCATGAATGACAGTTGTTTTCTTACAAGAAATAGATTTAATTATCAGATAATTTTTCAAAATAATGATTAAATAAAAAACATTTATACAGTACCTGGATATTTTAGTTTGTGCTGAATGACTGCTTTTTGGGATTCCACATGATAAGGAGTGCGATCTACAACTGTTAAATTTTGCCAGATCTGACCAAGTCTGGTTCAAATTAAAATATTTGAAGATTAAAAGTCTGTTAATCAAGATCATTTTATCATTATTTAATGCAATTTCATTACAAGGAAACAATATCTTAATTATTTTTATACATCTTAGTGATTTTCTTTGTACATACATGTGTACTGATTCAATAGAGATTTCCGTGTTTGTATTTATCTAAATGTTAATAATGCAGAGCATTAAATTGCTAGAAACATAAGATTGAGTATGAAATATATTCCAGCCCTGGAGATTATGTTTTAGATGTGAAAAAAATCCTTTAAAAGCAAAAACTCAATGTATATTGGAAAATTAAAACTAACGAAGAAAGAAGTGGAAAAAAATGCAGTAAAAATATTAATAAAAATTCTTTTCATATTCAAAATCAACCTAACCAAGTCGTTAATCACTATAGGTAAAAAGTTACAAAATGACAAAAAAAAAGAAAAGGTGTAAGAAATGAATATTACAAAGAGACAGCAAAGCAAAAACGCAAACCAAGACAAGGTAAGACAGTTATTAACTGGGGACTAAAAAGTCCAAGGTTGGAGCGAGGATGAAAACATTTGTGAGGTAGTTTGATTCAGAGCTGATGCTCAAAGGGGAGAAGTAGTTGAAATGGAACATGCATCTGGTGTGAGAAAGATTAAGAGAGAATGGATGCTGCTCACCAGAGAAAGCAAAGCAAGTTTTTACTAAAAACTCTGAAATAGGTAGAACCAATAAATGTAGGTCATTTGAACATTTTCAATAGAAATAGCAGTAGAAAAGGGACAAATTATCATTATGGTGATGAGAAAGTGACTCAAATGACAAGAAGTGATATTCTCCCACAAGGCTATGCAACTAGTTCTGTCCCCTAAAATATATCAAAAGTAGATAAAATGATAATGAGAATATTTCATCCTCTGGTGAATCTGGCTATTGTATAGTTACCACAAAGATCTGAATTATATGGAACTCTACTCAACATAGAACAAAAATTAAAGAAAATTCAAATTGATATTTACCAATCAAATATTTATTATAAAATTTAAATCTTCCAATCATTAAAAAATTTTCATACAGTTTGAAAAGAAAGTGGTTTTCTTCGAAAAATTAACAGGTCAAAAAATGGAAAATATTTTTCAAGAAAACTGAAAAATTAATTCATTTTATTTAATGAATTTTGAATTTGTGATATAAACATTCATAATGAATAATGCAATGAATTAGAAGTACAATTGAAAGATAATGTGGGATCTGAACCATTTTATTAAGATAAATTGTTAATAACAATGTTTTATTTTTATTTTTTATTGCAAATAGTTTAATAGATTTTTAAAATTCATATCACCCTAGCCACTCACTCACCTCTTTATTTGATGTAGCTCTCACTGACTCACCCATCAATCCCAATTAGGTATCTTGAATTTAGAAGACTGTTGGTTGTATTGATCAAAGCCACATTGTGGTGGTAAATGAAATTACAATAAGAATTCACTTGAGGGAGTTAGTTTGCATGTATGTAAAACACAAAGAAGTTTACTTTTTAACTGGTAAGCCTTTCATACTTCAATTTTTTAAGAGACAGTATATTAATGTACTCCAAAACCATTTAAAAAATTATCTCAAACAAGTCTATTTGATCTATAGATGAGACCCTAACAAGTATTACTTTTCTAAGTCAGAGTGAACAAGGATGGAACCATACTATTCAGTATCCAAAAAACCCCTTTAGCCATGAACATTAATGGGCAAAAATAAAAAAAATTCCAAGTTTCCTCAAAGAAAACCTTATATAATGCAACCACCTGGTTTCTTGCAATGGAAAACCAATTTCTTAAGCCAGCCATCTGTCTGTTAATACCTCAGCAGGAGAAAAACTATCAGTCCATTATTCCTGTGAACCCTAGATTGAAGCCAAATGGAATTCTATCCTTCTTGTATTACTTCTCCCATTCTCAACTCTTCTCAGTTATAGAGAATTTAACTACTTTATATTTTGAAGTAGGTGTTTGTTTGTTTTTTATCAAAAACTTTCCACTGGTTAGTATAAGCATAATTATCTAATGTCAGCTTTTCAACTTCTGATTTGCTTGAAAAATTCAAATTACCTAGGTTAGTCTTAGTATACTTTGTATTAAATCTGCAAGGTCAATCTCATCTGGATCAGCCATCAATTGTAGATTTTACTTATTTATTGGTAATGTAAAATTCACACTAATCATAATGTCACAGTGGTTAAATATAAGAATAGCAAACTTATAAAACAAATAATATATGTCACAAGAAGCCATATTATTTATTCTGATCCTTTTTTCTGACATATTTTGAACTGGATAATACAATTAAAAGCATAGAAAAGCATTGATCATAAACTGAAAACCCAATTTATGGTCTCTTTTGCTGGTCTCCATATATTTTCTCAATATTAACAGACAGGCATTCAATTCAGATGAAGAACACAAAACAGTATAACTGTACAAACATATCTAAAAAATACAAAAGGTGGGTTGCAAACTTAATGTCTTTGCAGCCAGACTTGTCTTGGGACTGGAGTAGTTGAACTGATGTCCACATGATTTCATTTCCAGCACACAAGTGATGTAAATTGAAAGGAGTCAAATAAGTGTCAACCTGCAGCAGTGCGCAGATTGGCCCTTTACAGCCAAAGGCGGTTAATTAATTCTGTATTTTCCAATATTCTCCCAACAAGGAAGAAAACATGCATCAGTGCATGTTAGCTGGTTAAATGTATTTTAACATGAAAATTATTCAGGATCAATAATCAACATCCCAATCCAGACCAGCAAACTTACATTCTACTTGCAATATCAATAATACATAAAGCTGTTAGTTTTATTATTCCTTTTTCCTCTTTTAGGTCTTACATGGGCCTTTCTTTGATGTTGTGATGGCTCGGATGGAGGTTCCATAATGTCATGACTGTAGGTTAGGGATGATTCCATTGGGTATAGATGTTTTATGTTATGTAGCTCCTTTCTTTGATGTTGTGATGCCTTGTATGGAGACTCCATTGCGTCATGACTGTGGGTCAGGGATGATTCCATTGGGTATAGATGTTTTATGCTATATAGCTCAATTGACTCATCTCCTTTCCTAACGGCAACAGAACAAATGTTTTCATCATCTCTCAACTGTAATTCAACAATCCTGCCTAATTGCCAAAATGGCCTAAGCTTAGTGTTGACAGATATAACATTCAGACAACACTGATTTGATTGCTTGTCTAGCTTAGGTGATCCAGTATCCAGACAATCTAACTTTTGTCATGGTTGCACCAACCCCCAAGTGTTTATACCAAAGGTGAGCATCTTTTATCATCAAATTTTTATACAAGAAGATATTTAAATTCTCAACCATTTTGTGAACTTCATTTTTATGAGGATCTTCTAGATATTTTGACTCTTTCCCAAATACCTCTTTCTGCATAAACTTAATCAAATACAACTTTGCATCCATTTTGTGGTCTCTGTAGTGTTTGCTTCCTGCACCAATGTATAAATTCAAACACTATAACTGTTGAATTACATGATTTGGTGAAAGTAGAGAATTTGGATGTCTATTATTGGGGTTATATTTACTCTATTAGAAGTGGTAAAATATAACTCCAACCCCACAGCACCTTTAGCCTCTGAACTCAAACATTCTAGATTACTGTGAGGCCAAAAGCTAGAGCCTCTTGTTAATCATGATGGGCCATGTTGCGAGGAGTCCAATTTATTTAAAACCTTCTCGCAAAATCATATCAGCAGGGTTTTCAGATGAGGGTATGTGTTTAAATTTAATTCCTTTTTTATGATCATTCTCAAAGTGATCCTTTATCTCTTGGATATTCTTGAGCTGGTTTCTCGCAATTAGATTTTAGGTTTTAGATACTTTACTAGGCAACCAGCATAATACAATTTGTCTATCTACCATAATGCATATATTTTCAATCATAGTTGTAGAATAACAATAACACATACCTCCGTAAAGCGTCCAGCTGGCAGACAAAAATATAGCAGGTCGTAGCTCAGTGCAGTCCTCCTTAGCCTGCTTAAGGATGCACAGGGCTTCTCCCATTAGTGTAACTCCTAGCTCTGTCAGCATAGAGCGATCCAGCATTTGAAGGCTCCCGATTGTCAGCTTCTCATCTGCAAACTTTGTCGCATGAGTTTTGGCAGAGTCAGCGGATGCCTGCTTCAATGAAGAAGCGTTCCCAATCATCAGGTGACATAGATCCTGTTCGTAGCGCCATGTAGGATTTGTCAGGTTGTGTAGGGCAATTAGTTGTGATAGCTGAGAGTAAATAATCGCGTTAGCTAAGAGCAATCAGTTATGAAGAAAGGAAACTCAATTCCCGATTGAGGAACGGGAGCTATTTATGGTGCCTTGGGGTATCCCATTGTGCACAAGTGGGCTATTCCATTGCATAGATTGTCATTGGCTGCTTGTAAGTAAGTGAAAGTATTTTATTATATGAACCAGCTTCAGTTTAGCATTGTAAGGAGGACTGCACTGAGCTACAACCTGCTTTATTTTTGTCTGCCAGCTGGACGCTTTACGGAGGTATGTGTTATTGTTATTCTATTTGAATATGATTTTAAAATTGTGGAGAATGCTTTAATGGCTATGAAAACTACCAATAATTCCATTGTAGGAATAGATTTTGGTTTTAATGGTGTCACTTTACCTTTGGAGAACAAAATGCACAATTTTCCTCTTTGCATGTCATAAATAACAAAACTGCAAGCATACGGTTAGGCATCACAGAAAATATAAAGCTTCAAGGGCTCTTCTGTGTTAACAGCTTCATATGAAAATGTGATGTCAGACAGTGAAGACAAATCCTCTGCTAAGGCAGACCATGCTTTTATTGTTTTCTCAGGTACTTCCTGATCCCAGTTTGATTTCATAAACCAAAGCTTCATTAAAATTAACTTAGACCTTATGGTAACAAGTACATATAATGACAATGGGTCAAAAATCCTTGTTGACTGCTAATATCTACCTCTTTGTCTTTACATTTATTACCATCTTCGTCACTGCCATCATATCATTGTTAGGAAAATCATCATCATCATGTTGTGCTGCTAGCATGGATTTCCCTGGCCCTCTCTCGCCACCTGTCTCTATCATCCATTGCTCCTGGCAAGTTTTCTAGCCTACATCCTGTATCAGCAGAGAGCTGCTGTAGATATGTTCTAGCTGGTCATCCAACACTTGCTCATCCATGTGAAGGGGTCCACAAGAGTTCATCACTTATGAGTTCATTCTTGCTTCTCCAGCAGTGTCCTGAATGTCTGGTTTGTCTAATTTCGTCATGGGTGATAGGTGGCCATACAGCTGCTGTTTTGTGGGGTGTTGCCTCCAGAACTTATTCAATACAGCTCGTAGCATTCTTGTGTAAATGCCATCAAGCTTTTCCACCATATGCTTAGTTAGTGTCCACGTGGTGCATCCATATAGCAGTATTGATATGACTGCTGCTTGGAAAAAAACTGCATTTTATTTTATCAGATGGGTCTGACTTCTATATGACCGATAGCCAATGCATAGCTGTCCAAGCCTATGCTAGTCATGTGTTGATGTCATTTTTGGTTGATGAGACACTACTTCCTAGGTAAGTGAACTTGTCTATTAGTTTCAGAGGACAACTATTTGGTATGAAGATGTTACTTCTTTGATTAAAGCACATGTATTATTATTCTGTTTTGTTTGAATTTACATGGAGGTCTATGCCACCTGGTGCCTGTTCCAAACTATGTAGCAGGGACTTAGCACTTCTGGCTAATATACCTGCCCAAGCTATGTCATTGGTGTAGTCTGTGTCTGTAATAGTTTGTGTGGTGTATCTTCTGTTTCTTTTTTTGCCAGCATGAAGCCATTTTCTTTCATTAAATCTAGACATTCAAAGCATGTAGTCTAGGCAGATAATAAATAGGTATGGGGCTAATGTATCTCCTTGCAGCATACCTGTTACAATGTCAAAGTAAATATCTTTTTACACATTTCCACATGTTGCGGAATGGTGTTTTCTTTAACCCTAATTGACTTAAGCTCCTCACTATTAATGTTACAAGAGTGTACATTAAAATTGCCCTCCCTAAATCTATCAATGGCAATTTTGTAAAATTTAAAAAATTCCTCAGGATGATTGTTGGTTTGATGTAGATTATCTGCATTAAAGTTATCTTTTAAGATTTCAGTGTATTCCTCTGGCTCATACTGTTCTATATGGTATTTCAAAATGTAGTTGAGAATAAATGGGCAGGTAC
>CAUZXS010002718.1:0-20709 GCA_963585895.1 Sepioteuthis lessoniana
TGAACAAAGAAACCAAGCCATGTTAATGGAAATATTAGGTGAATGTGATATGATTTTTTTTTTTTTTTTTCTTTATGGCAAATCAACCTCCTTCATGTGTTATTTAATGTCAAAGACATCCTTGTTGATGAATGAATAGCAGTGATCTTATTTGAATAGTATATGGGGGAATAAGGAGGTTCATTCTTTTTCCCAAGGGTTTTAGTCCAAAAATGAATGTTAAAATGCAACTGGCATTTGAACTTACTTACTTCAAAGCTAATATTCAGCACTTTAGCCATTATGTCATGGGGACTCAATCTAGGACAATAAGGACCAAACAAAAATAAAACTGTAATACTGTTTCAATCTATACAACATTAAACATACAGCTAATATATATAGATGACAATGAATGATCATGTAAAACATACAACTAATATATACGGATGAGAGTGAATGATCATGTAAAAGTAAAGTTGGCGACCTTCGTCAAGAGTGACCCGAAGGCTCCCTTTTCCATAGTTACTACACTGAAGTGTAGGGAATGGTGCTACTGCATTCCCTGGATTGCTCCACTTTACACTTGATCCTTACCTTATCATGCTAAGGGTTAAGCAAGGTGGCATCAAGTACCATTTTTAAGTCTTTGGTATGACTCTACCTAAGATTGAACCTTGGTCTCACAGACCATTGGCAAACACTCTACTCATTAGGCCAACAGCTCGGATTTATCAATAGTACTCTGATGCTATACTCCATACACCTGCATTAACATGGACTTGTATGTTCAAATGCTTACACTAACAATGTATTGGGGTGAGTGTTACTGTATTACAAGATAGCAAAAAACTAAAAATTTTATTCACATTTTTACTGACCCCTGTATGTACATACTGTGGCCAAATAAACTTTAACATCAACCTTCTGAGTGTTGGAGTGTTTACCAGTTATTAGTAATGGTTGGTTCTTTGGAGGATATTTAGTTATACACCCATTCACCAAGATCCAGCATTAGTATACCCAGCGATACACTTATGTTGAACAAACCAGAAAGAAAGATAAGCTCAAATATATATATATATATATATATATATTTAAAACATATAAGATGTATTACAAGAATATATAAATATGTCCCAACAGATGAAAGGTGCACTGAGTTCCAAGAGTAGGCTGTATATAAAAAGAAGTAAAAATTGTAAAAAGTCCTACTTGTCTCTAGTGATTTAGCCATGTGCCTTTTACATTTCCATGCTGCTGCAAAAGTCTATCACCAGGATCAGAGACGTTCTTTCTTCTGTTCACTGAACAGAGATAAGACTGTTTTCATTTGAAAATCAGGAACAAAAAGAGGATGATAAATGGCTGTGAAGTCTTATGTGACCAATGGGCAAGTCCACAAATCCAAGGAAAGACAATAATTTATTATCGCCTTATAAGGCTTTGCAATTTTCTTTTCTACCTGTGTGTAAGTATTTCCTCTTAATTATTTAAAGTTAAGAATGATTTGTACTGCAGTGGTTAGTGCTGGTTTCAAAAGCCATTGAAAGTAAGTTTATCCTCAAGAAGTGTATCAGTGTGCCGGATTTATTACTTAAGAATCAGGAATATTGTTTCTTTCTTAAATGTTATTCTGAAATGGTTTGTCTTTTTAAATTGTTAATGAAAATCTCTTAAGTTTTGAAGGTTTAAATTGGTATGAACCAATACAAATTAAAATGGTACTTGATAGTGAGTATCATTCTTGTTTTTTTAGTATATGACTTGATTCAAATTTTGATAATCTTTTTATTTTCTAGGAACCCAAAGCAAAAGAAATTGAGAAGACAACGTCTAAGTCTGTGAGTACCAATCAATTATTTTTTTTTGTATTTATTTTTTTCATCTTATTTTTTGTAACTGAGAAAGTGAAATATTTGTTGTTATAGTATTTTATTTTACAGAGAAAGATTTGTCTGTCATAATTTTCCATTTCAGAGTATTTGAATATTTGTTAAAAAAAAAAAAAAAATTGAAAAAAGAAATACATCCAACACATTTTTTTCCTGTTTTTATAAAATATCTAAAAAAAATGAATTTTTTCCATAAACATTCCCCTTTTAGAATCCATCTTGTATTTCTTGGTACATAGAAGTATGCAATTAACTTCTGTGTCCGTCTGGTATGTCTCTGGGTATGAAAGTATTCAATTAACTTTTGTGTCCGAACAGAAATTTTCCTGATGTTCAATTTGTTTTTCTAAGACATTCTAAGGGAGTGCTTTTCAAACTACCAGATAGAGCATATGAGTAGGATATTTTTCCAATGTACTATGAAACCTATACCATAATTCTGTCATTATTATCCTTATTTGTTTTATGATCAAGTTCCAAGTGTTTTTTTCTGTTGTATTGTATCACAGCATGTGAAAAGAATGATATTAAACAATACAGAAAAATTTAATGCATTTTTTATGTTATATATCTTATAATGGTGTGAATTGATGAATTACATACCACCACTGGTATACATACTACCACTTAGAGTAGCACTCACCAAAGAGAACCAAAATTTATATTGTTTTACGGAAATTACATGGGGGAAAAAATCACAAATATCATATATACATACACATAAATATATCATACACAGACTGCCAAGAAGAAAAGCTGTGCAGCTAATCACGTTTTTATTCAACAATATTCATCAATTTCTTTGTTTAAAATTGAAAAACTCAAAAATGCATCATGCTATTAGACGCATGACTTGAAACATTTATGTTGATGGACATCAAAAAAGATTTAATTTCTGAGATTTCTAAGATGGATATTCATATACTTGTGAAAAACTAAATACAGTTTTCTAGATTGCTTTCTATCAAAGGGATACGCACTTTGTAAATTACTGAGCTTGGATTTTGTTTTTTGTTATATGCATACACATTTAAAAAATGCACATATGTTAATTTTGATGATACATTAAAAACAATTTGAAGAAATGCTTTATAAATCACTTGGATTGGTTGTTTTATAACCCAATTAAAAACATTTTCAAGTATTTGTATTATAAATGCATTTAATTAATATAATTTTGAATAGATGACATTTTCATTTGCTTAATATCTTTGCTTTTATTGGATTATTTTGACAGCAATTTTAGGATTGATTGGGCCCTTGTAGAAGCTTTCATAAATTTTCCAGGTAGAAATTTTAGACCAAGTCAACTATTTTGAGTGTATATATCTCATGTGTTGGGGTCTTTTTATATGGATTAGTTGTTTTTAACATCTTAAGACTTTTGTTTTTATTTGATTCATTTGACAACATTTTAGAATTGAACCTTCTTACATAACAGATCTTCTACATGTTTTTCTGTTTGAAATATTATACCTGGATAGCTTCTCAGGGTACACACACAAACATGCACTATATATGTGTGTGTGTGTGTGATTCAATAAATGGGGAAATTTTTTTGAAAAAAGAATTTTCTCCATAAGTATAAATACTACATTGTTTGGAATTGGTTTATATAAAGAATTATTTTAATCTGACAAAAAAAAACTGCTTCCTATTGCCAACTCCTAAGGCAAAATTCACCTTATTTATTAAATGACCTTCAGATGTATATAAATTATGAACACCACAATATGATTAATTTCAAAAGTCAAATGTCCTTTGTTTATATCTTGCAAGTGCCAACCCTGTCTCCCAGTAAAGTCAGAGGTGTAACTGTTACAGTCAACACTAGCAAAACCTAATGTCCTAAACAATACTTTTTTCTTTTTTTTTTTCTTTTTAAACATCAATCTGAACCTAATGAACATAAGATACAGGGTGGAACGATAAAATTGTCATCCTAAAGAAAACAACACTACAGCTTGATTTTAAAACTTTTATGGAAAAAATCAGTTCAGGTAACTTGATTATGTAGTAGAGCTGACATCTATTCAATGTAGCCGCCTTCAGCCTCAATCACCACCTTGATACAAATCATGGGAGCATGCCTTTTCCACAAGCACCAGCAGGAACTCGGCGAATGGCGGCGATCAGGCTGGCTTTGGTGTTGTGGGAGGTCATGTTGGTGATGTTCTCGACATATGACCAAACAAAGTAGTCCAGCGGGTTCAGGTCGGAGGAGGAGGGGCCAGTGAGAGAAGGGTAAAAAGTCATAGCACTCCTTCTGAAGCCAAGCCTGGGTCTCTTTGGACTTGTGGGCTGGCGCCGAGTCCTGCTGCCACACCCTGGGTCTGCCACCGGCTGCCTGATTGCACTAGGGGATCACCACACTCTTCAGCACAACCAGGTACACTTTGGTGTTGACTTTCAAGCCGACTTCGAAGATGTGAGGTGGCATGATGTTGCCCTCACTTGAAACCACACCAAAGACCATAACCATAGCCGGAAACTTTGTTTTCATCACCCTGGGTATGTCTCTGTTATTTGTGGCAATTCAGATTTGCATTTTGAGGGTGCTGGCAATGGTCTATTGTCATAACTTGGTTCAGTAGAAAGCATGTGTTGTACAGCGGCATATCTCCAATCTCACTTGTTGAACATAGTGTCACTTTCAGACATGATAGAAGGCTCCTATCGCTCTTGGGATTTGTACACAACTGGCCAACTAGTAGATGGTCTGTAACAAAAAAAGAAAACCGGTTTTCCTTAAACAGAAATAGAATCATGTCATCTTTTCTAGGGCGACAATTTTATCGTTCCACCCTCTATTTGTTGATATGTCTGCATTTGCTTATCAAATTCCAATATCTACAATTTCTGTCATGTCCCACATGCTTATCTTTTGTACCAACCTACATTCAATTTTGGATTTTTTGTGGGGGATTTTTTTCTTTCCTCCCATATATATTTACATAATGTTGTACTGTTGGCATAGATTCATTTTTTTTTAATAAGTTTTGTGATTTTCAAGACCTTTCTGTGGCTTCCAATGTAAGTCACATTGGATCCATCTTAAATTCTTACAGTAACTTGGTAAATGACATTTTCTTTCAAACATTTACTATTGACTGGGTACTTGTTCTCATGTTTATATTGGAGGCAAGTGCATTTCCACTCTTCAGTATTTTTTGGAATTTTTTTTTTTTTTTTTTTTTATTTGTTGTAACATTTTCTGTACAGCTGTAACTTAATTTAACAAAATTTCTCTTGAATATTCTATTTAATACTTTTCTCTTGGTGAAGTGCTTGTCAATTAAGTTGATGGATACTCTTCCTTTCCCAACACTGTTGAATGGAGGGGGATAAACCAGATGAGATACATAAAGTGATATTAAGATTAGTATGAAATTGATCAAATTATGACAAAATATACGTAAAACATAGCTTCTTTGGACTTTATTACTCTATCACCACACTCAAAAGTCCATTATGCAGTTTGAAACCAAGAACTTTTTAGTTGATTTCCCAAATTGAATTAGATTTAAATTGAATATTCAATAATCTTAACAGTTGTCAATTTGCTTCTTTACTTCCATAGTTTACTTATTTCAACTTTGTGTTTTTCTTCTTACCTTATTATTTATCTTATATTATCCAATAAGTTATTCTTTTTCTGTAGTTGAGTGTCATCTTTTTGTATCGTTATTTACTAAGCTTAGATTAAGATGTGGCACAAGACCAGATGAATGGGATGCCAAGTGAGAATCAAATCTATAGATAAGAGTCAGCTAATCTTATTTGCTAACCCTTACATCACATGAAGTACACGGTGAATTTGCCTAAACCTTCTGTCATGTGCAGGATGTGGCACAAGGTCATTTTTTTTTTTTTTTATAATTAATCCCCCTGTCAGTGAGTCAGATACATTTCCCCCTCAAACACCCAAACCATAAATCATGAAGAAGGTATCAAGTTTTCTTATTTGATTGTCAAATGCAAACTCAGTTACACATTAAAAGATTGGGGATTTTTTTCTCTCAGTTACATCAAGATGAAAATCTTATTTTAATGGAGATTGTGTCTGTCTGAATCTACATCACCACCACCTTCAGAATTCCCTTAGTTAATTACATTATATTCTCAGTGATTATTAAATAATCAATATCTAATCTTAATTAGAATCTTTTTTATTAACTATGTTTCTATTAAAGTTGGAGTTAGATTTCCCTCAAAACAGCCTATGCTGTGTGTTATATATCACTAAGAAATAAAGGTTTACGTTGTAAGTGATGTGGATATTTTGTATACTGGTTTTCACAAAATGTGGTTTGATGAAGAATGACTTGATTTTATTGATTTCTAATATCGTTTTATTTTCAAATATATTAAAATCAATGCAATGTATAATTTTATATAGAAATCAATTAAAATAACATTAAGTATAATATTACATATTTTCTTTATTTTAATTTAATATATTTTATCATATTAAAATTTAAATACCCTAACACAGTGAATGTATGTTTTTGCTAGTGTAAAATAAATATACTATCTCAGTCTCATAATAGTTGTTATATTCATTACATGAATTTTTTTTAACTCAACTCTTATACGAGATATAGTAACTCAAGTTAAATTAGTATAAAGTGTAATGAATATGGTCAAAAGCTTTGTTACTTTGTTGTGAACAATGCCAAGAGACTTGTTTCTCATGTCCTTTAACTGACAAAGGTAGATGGAACTGATTTTCTTTCTTCATGACAAAAAATCTGGTTCCTTCAATGTTCATTTCATCACTCATTGTTAGAAAGGTCCATTCTACATGCTCCAAGTCAATATCTCTCTCACTCTGATTTGCTTCCAATTCAAGATTGTTGTCAGTCACTTTGAAGTCCTTATATTCACAACTTAATTGTTGCATATTCATAAACAATTGAAATATTAAAGATTTGACTGAGCATTTGCATACAAATTGTATGTTATCACTTGACATCACCTTTTTTTGTGTGGCATAGACACTATCATTACTTCTAATTCTTGTAAATAAAAAATTATTTTAACTAATAAAAATGAATTGGCATTAATTTTATATATAAACTCATGTGAAAATTTTGTAATTTTTTTCTGCCTTTCCTGAAGTATTACCTAAACTTCTTTTTTTCATAGAGACAAGGCTTTTGTTAACAATTTCTTTTTTCATAAATGTTAACAAGATGCTTACTCTCAGTCATTACTCACAGCATGCATTTGATATACATAGATATATTCACATGCATGAATTTTTCTGAAAAATATACAGGGTGCAGAAGCAAAATTATGACTATTCTAATATAACAATAAACAGCTCAATTACAAAACAAGATTAATTTTAAAAAATTAACAATAAAGTAAAATACACAAAACAGTAAATTTACTCTATATGGCTGCCATTTTTTTTTTTTAATTATTGTATCAGAACACCTTTGAAATGATTTGCATGCCTTCAAAATAAATTCTTCAGATATTTTATTCCATTCCTCCTCAATAGCAGTTTTAAGCAAAATATTTAGATGGGAAGTTGCACTTATTTTGTTTTCTAAAATACCCCATATAGCATAATCGGTGGGGTTAAGGTCTGGGCTTAAATCTTATTTAATTGCTGTCCTCATAGTGTCCTTTCAATTCATTAATGTGCTTTCTTTTGAAGTTGTGGGGTCCTTCTTAATTATTGTAGCAAGAGCAGTTAAAAAAGCTTTTTACATTTTTTGTTCACTCCTCCTTTCCTTAAAAAGCTTTTTTTTCTGCAAAAGAATTCTCCTTTGCTTTGTATACAGTCGACAAAGAAACTTTGGCTTGGTTTTGGCATTAAGCAAATCATAGATTCTCAGTGATTTCTTTTCCTTTTCACTCATACTGGGCCGAATTTTTTAATTGTAAAAAAGTGCTAGAATAATAGAGCTAATCATGAAAATTTAGATTTATCATGTTTTTTTTTTTCCAAAATTGGATATATCAGTCTAAAAAAAACGTTTTAAAAATTATTCCATATTTTTCTTTCACATCCTGTATACAAACAATTACTTTCATCAACAGGTGACAATTTAACCACAGCACAAAAACATTTTTTTACCAAGAAAATGGTAGGATAAAATTACATAAAACTTTGAAAACTTTTTACTGAGAAATGAAAGGGAAACAATGTCTATAACTGTTTCAAGAAAAAGAAGAAATATATCGTTTCACTGAGATAATCACAATCTAAAAAATACATTGATAAAATTATGAATTTTGTATATCTCTTATACTTTATATAAATTATGTTTACACTCTAGAGAAAACTACTAATTTTACATTAGTAACCATTCAATACTTACCAAGTATCAACACTGAGCTGTAATCTTAATACTCTACAGTATCAGATCTTGTTCCTAATTCAAGCTACAAGAAAAATCTCTTGTTGATTTTTCTATCCACTAATACTTGGAATAATCTTTCTTTGGTAATGTCCTCGTATAATCACATATGGAATGGATTGCAAATGATTTTCATTTAGAAATGCATTGAAAATCAAAAAGAAAAGTAATTCAGGAATCAGAAATTAATCACAAATGATACTGACAGCGTCTTGGATATTAGACCAAGTTATATCAAGTGATGAGGTTCCAGTTCTGGAGCTCTGAGGAGTATAGAATATACCTTAATTGTCATTAATCCCAGGTCCACTCTCCATTTGAGTGGTAGTACCTGTCAGGATCCCAACTCGGGGTCAAATATATGTTTGAAAATTATTCATATTAAATAGGAATGCATCATAGCATATTACTGTATGAAAATGAAATTTAAAATATTTAAGACATAATTAATCTCTTAGAAATAAATAGAATTTCAGCTTTAAGTAACACATAAGGAGTTGATATACCATTAAACAAATCAACCAAATCACAACGGACAGAACAAAGCTATTACATGTATAAAATTTTAACTGATTTATTTTCTATCTTCCTTAAAATGGTTTATTTGATATAGTTTTCTTAAATTTATTCTGCTTAGAACTTGTTTTTAGTGTGCAGTCTGAATCAACTTATAAGCATGATGAGCCCAATGGAGTTTTGCATGAGGGAACAAATTTTCTTTTTAAAAAAGACTAAGGAACATCATGGGGATAGATGAGATGACAAAAATATGAATCATCAACATAAGTCATGAAATATTAACAAAATGCATCTCAAACAAAATTTCCCATTAGATTCTGATAAAATGCACTCATTTATTGATTATTGACAGCAGTTAGTAAGATATAAAAATAAAGATAAAATGTCAGAATGTAACTTTTACAATGATTCCTTGGCTTTTCTCCCCATGACTTCTTCCTTTTAGCCAGCAGAAAACGGACATATTTACTACCAAAGAAGTCACATACACATAGATACATGATGTAAGATCATGTCAGAATAATTTTGTGATTCTGAGACATGTAAAGAAACTCATATACTTATCTGTGTACAAGGAGTTTTCAAAAAGTACCAAGACTGGAGCGGTATTTACCTAGAACGAAATGAACAATGAATGAAACATTTTCTACAAAAGAGTCTCCTTGAAGTTCAACAAACATATTCTGGAGAGTGTTCCATTGGTCCAAGTAACATTGGCACTCTTCTTTTAATGTCTTCCACTTCCTCAACTTTTATATTTTTTTGTGATGAGTTTTCAGTTTCGAAGCAAGAGAAATTTGTATGGAGTTAAGTTTGAGGAGTATGAAAATGTTGCACTTGTACAATCTTATTTTTTAACAAAAACAGCTTTTCAAAACATATCAAAAATGACCTCATGGGCTTTTTCCAACATAGTTCTAACTTGTCTAAATAGTCTAGATAACTCAACATCATCACTGTATCATAAAAGTTTCTCTATTGTGTCCATTTAAATATTCAAATTCAAAAAATTTAAAGCATCAGCCTTGATACTTTTTTTTATCATACATCATCTATCAATCTACATTGATTTTTATAGTCTATCATTTTCTAACATTCTCATTATAATTGTATGTGTCATGATAGCCTCGCAAAAATGGAACATAATAGCTAGATTTGTATTAGAGCAATACATTTAAAATGCTCTACTTTTAAAATTCAAGTAATTTCCATCGAAATATCCAAGTCAGTGACAATATTATGAGTTTGAGGAAGTAAAGTTGGTGACCATAGTCGAGGGTGACCCAAAATCTCCCTTTTCATTAGCTACTACACCAAGGTGTAGAGGCGGGTGCTACTCTTTTCCCTGGATTTCCCCACTTTACCCTTGATCCAAACCTTATAATGCTGAATGTTAAGCAAGGCGGCATCAAGTACCATTTTTTGAGTCTTTGGTATGACTTGACCTGGGATTGAACTTTGGTCTCCTGAACCATTGGCAAACTCTCTATGCACTTGGCCAATGGGCTAATATTATGTCTATATTCTAATCATAATCGCCAAATACTGAAGACAACAATGAAATTCTAATTAGAATCCTTCACTTCTTCTGGAATAGAAAGATGAATATAATCATAGACTGCTTTTAGAACATGAAATGCTTGTTGTCTTGTGAACATTTAAATTTTCACTTACGGCCAAAGATGCCACATAAATATATCATAACATGTAAGATTATGGGTAGTATAATTTTCTTTGGATGAGAGTGACATTAGACGAAACAGATATAAACTACAGATGTTTAAGTTCAAATAGACACGTATTTTGCCCAGTGTACTGTCATGTAATCATACACATACATGAGCCAACAAGTTTTTAACCCTAAGCCTCTCTCCCATGTCTATGGGTCTCCCCAATCCTAGGATCTTAGCTGGAAACTGGCTGAAAATCTACTGGAGTTTAACAGCTTCTTAAACAAAAATTAAACATCTAATAGGCAATACTGATATAGAAATGGGTATTCTCTGGCCAGAATCCAAACTACTAGGGAATATGTACTTCTAATTACCAACACAAAGACTGGCTGTTCAGGTTCACTTTATCGGATAAAATTTTCAAAGGAAGTTTGTGAGCTATTTGTTGATTGGCCAAGAGTTAAAACCAATCAGTGAACAGGTATAGCTATTTTATGTCAGATTATTTGTGAAGTGCAAAGAGATTGGGGACAGTTTTATCTTGTATCTGGCGTAACATCTGAAATAATGTTTTGGTTTTTATAATGATGCACGCAGATAAATAGGATGAAATTAATATCATGGAGTCATATGGTTTTTAGATGTGTAAACTGAATAAAGATCTGTAAAATAAAACTATTTTTGGTACTTGCTAATATATAGCAGCTTTGTTGTTAAAAGAATTAGATTAGAATTTCATATTGATATGTTTTTCCCCATATGAAAAAATTTAAAAATTCTTTTAACCCAAGAATTTTTTTGCCATCAATAGTTCCATGAACAGCTTTTAAAATACATTTTCAGGGTTCTTTTAAATGTTTTTAACTCCCTTTCTTTAAAATTGGCTTTTGGATTCCAGACCAAAACTAATTATGCCCCATGCAGAAACCTTGAAAAATTCTTCTCCTTGGATCCTTCAGATCAATCTCAGTCTCTGTTGCTTTGAGATTCCCATTTTTTTTTTTTTTCCCAAGAAATGTGCTGAATTTAAGCTTCTTCCTTTCATTCTTAAAAATAATGTAAATCATTAAAGAAAGAGGATTGGTATTTTGAAATAAAGTCAACTCAATTATGAACTCAAATGCCATAACTGGTCCGTTTGGTTTAGGCTTCCTTCTGACTAATGTCTTCTAAATTTTTGTAATTTTCTTCAGCCAAAATTTTCTATCTCTATAATTTTCTTAAATTCTTTCTAATACTTCTGCTCTTTCTCTCTCATTCATTCATTCGTCTATTTATTTCTTATTAACATAACATAATCTAGAGATGATAAATATTATGCTATCTCTTTAAGCAGTTTCTTTTTCTCCTCATAATGCTTTCTATTAGAATCTTAAATGCATTATAACTCTAGAAAAATCTGCTATAATTATTCATTTTAAATTCATAAGGATGAGAGAGATAATGATTTGAAAATAACAGATTAAGTTTGAAGAAATATTTTTTTAATTGAGATTGATAGAAACTTGCAAGTAATGTATGTATTGATGCAATCTCTCCATCACAAGCAAGATGTGACACAAGGTCAAGAACAGCTGGTGAGAGTTCAGTTTCCCTTTGCCTAGACAAGTTGCTTGATCAAGATTGAATAACCTTATCCATCTTATTACTTACCCATAGTTAGGGAGAGAAGAGGTGGTTTTGTGCCTTTCTCAAGGACATTGAAATGAAGTGAAATGCAAAACAACTTTATCCTGGATTTGAATTCTCTGTACCAACTCAATTTCTTATAATAATAATCATTGCACTTAGCATACCTACATATATATCAAGTGTAATGTAATTGAACAGCTCATAGGAAATTGAATAAATAAATAAAGCAGACAGTCTCCAAATAGCCAGGCCAAAACACTCATAATTAAAAATGACAAGAAAACCCTAGGGTTTGAAACTTTCTGTGCAGGTGTGGAACCACCAGAAACAGAGATATTTATGCCCCTGACATGATAAGAAGTGAGGGGACAACCGATTTTTTTGTGAGACAGAATTGAAGTGACTGGCATAGAAGAAAGTCAGACATAAGTTTTATCCCAAGAGGGGCCACAACCTTTTAAAAGAAAATATCACAATTGGACAACTCATAATAGCAAGCTAGCTATAAACCCTAAAAGTGTCAGTGGTGTTTTTCTAAATGAAACCTTTGGTTTCTCCAACATATGCCTGAGTGACCACATGCGTACCTATCCCTGCTAGCTACCTACACCAATGCCTACACTACAAATGGTCCTGTTGACTCACTATACCCTATGTCAGTGAGAGTCCTGTCATTTCCCAGGCAAGTAGGTTGGAGTTGTTTTCCCCTAGACATCTAGAGAGCTCAATTCTGCCTTACCCATAGCTGTGAAAGAAGAGATTGATTCAAGCCTTTTCCAATGATATTAGTGCAAAGGAAAATACAAGCAGCCTCATCCAGGATATGAATTTTTTTTTTACCTAGCCAAATTTCTTAGAATGATAACCATTACACCTCCACCCTGTTATCTATCCATACTCTCCTGCAAAATTGACAGACTTAGGGTGTATTTTCCCAGAAGACTAAAGAAGTGATCAGGAGATAGGCAGATGTACAGCAAGCTGATCAGTGATGGTTGGGCTCATAGTCAAATAATGAGTCCTAACGATCTGATTTTTTGCTTGGATATTGTCTTGACCTTGGGCTGTAATACAAACAATTTAGAGTTGACCTCTGATGTCAATTGAGGTTACTGAATGAGAATATTAGATGACAAAGCTATTTTGGGCCAAAGAAGTGAGAGAGATTTTGACATGAATTACAGAAATCTGTTCTGATATATAGATCATCAACAGATCCTTTGGATGTTGACAACGAAGTCATGAAAAAGTAGTCTTTATATTTCTAAACATATTTGTAAATATCATGTACAGAAAGCTCTGAGAAACGAGGGAATTTTTTTTTTCTTTAAAACTTTTTTTATATCTGTATCTTGTCCATATTTCTCTGTTCATAGAATCTTACTAACATATAAATCTGAATCACTTCATAAAAAACATCTTTTTTCTGGGCATTGCCAATTAGCCCTGCTAGTTATCAAATATCTTTTTAGTCTCTCTCCCATCACATAATTAAAGGAGATTGAACAAATTTTCTATTTCTTTTTACTTTTGACAATTTCAAAAACGAAGTATTTAGTAAAGGGTCCAATTCCCAATGTTAAGTAAAATTCTAATCTGGAATCTTTGTGCCAGTGCTAGCTAAGTCAAATCTTTATCTTTCAGTTTTACTCTATAAAGTTTAACTGTTATTGCTTGAACCATGGCTATCAAATTTTCTGTACTTATTAATAAGATTCCAGAGCGTGGTTTCAAAATATTTTAGAAAATACCAAACCTTTGTTTTCGTCATGGAATTTTATTTACAATGTAAGTCTAATGTTAAACTGAACCCTTACATTGTGCCCATCAAGTTAGCTCAACTTAATCTTTATCTTTTTGTTTAGCCATGTAAAGTAGACACTGAACATATTTCATACTGTTCACATGGATTTTTCTCTCTCTCACCATCCATCTCAATCATCAATCACTTCTGGTAGGTTTTCCAAGCTACATCCTGTGTTTGTACAGAGCTGTTGTAAAAAAGTTTTAGCTGGTCATCCTAAAATTGCATGTCCATGTGAAGAGGTCCCTTAGAGAATGTTGCTTATGAATTCATCCTTGCTCCTCCAGCAATGTCACACGTCTTGTTTGTCTAATTTGGATGGTCTTCAAGATGGATGATAGATGGCCGTACAGCTGTTGTTGTGTGGGATGTTGCTTCCAGGATTTGTTTAATATAGCTCGTAGCATCCTTGTGCAGTTTCCATCAAGCTTAACATATACTGGTCCCTAAAATAGCTTTTTTACTCTTCTACAGCAGACATTGCTCCCAGACAAGGTTGACCATAAATGTTACAGCTTATTACTACAATACTACTGAGTTGGTATGGGTATTTTAGGTTTGTTGGTTGAGTTTTAGGGCATATCAACCTTCGTTGAATCCACTTTTATACAAATCAGTTCTATTTCAAACAATTCAGTTAGCATGAGTACACAGTTTAATTGTAAAAACATTTCTATTTCAAGCTGTTCAATTTTGTCAAAAAGTTCTAATTCAAACAATTCAGTTTAGTATGAATATGCAGTTTAGTTCTATTTAACTCATAGATAGGGCCCTATCAGGTGCTACCATTCCGGGCCAAAGTGGACCAGGGAGCAATGGCAATGAAGGGGTGCTTCACATTCCCCAAAGCTCCAGCATTGCCGGAACCTCACCATCAGATTGTTTAGTGTCATATCCAGGACTCTCATTGCGGGGGTCTTACTCCCTCTGCAGAGGTGCAGTCGGTGTATTCTACAGCCCTAGCCAACTGGGCAAGGTTGCTTGAGGAGTTGTTTGCTAAAATTCTTACAGATCAGTTTTGTCCTTATTTTTTTGTTGAATGAATTTCTCAGACTTTATTGATAAACTCAATCAAAAGTGGAATTTTATATTAATGTACCTCATATTGCAAAGTCATAAAAATAAGTAAAAAAAAAAACACCCCTTAAAAAAGGGTAAAATTTTGGTTTGGTTTCTATTCAATGAATTCATTCTGATTTCTTTTAAGGAAGTGAACCAAACTAGTTTATTCATTTCCACTCTGATTTTAGTGGTTCAAGACATTTTGAAATGGGAGCATTAATTTTTAATTTTCAAATACTTTTTATCAATCAAAAACTTTTCTTTTTATTTCATATTTTCACTATCTCTGACACTCAAATGATTCTTGATTCATCTCTTCAAACACCATTTACTCCTTCACTTCCTAAATCACTTTTTCTTCAACAAATGTCTTTTTCTCATCAGCTTTGGTTCTTTTCATTGCTCTGTTTTTTGTCTTTTTAAAATTTCTTAATATCTTTAGCATTGATATTTTGCTCTAATTCTTCATACTCTCTTTATTTTTTTTTTTTTTTTTTGTATCTGCCTATCTTTTGAACTTCTTTCCTTGTTTTTACTTGCCCAGTTGGCTGGGCTGTAGAATACACCGACTGCTTCTCTGCAGAGAGGTTAGACCCCCGCCCCCAACAAGTGTCCAAACTGTGTACTCATGCTAAACTGAACTATTTGAAATAGAACTATTTGCATAAAAATGGATTTGGCATTTAATAACCTACAAAGGTTGATATGCCATAAAACCTAAACAACCAGCCAACCTTCTTTTTTACCTCTTTCCCAAATTGGGTATAACTGCAACACTTTAAGCTCCTCTGTTTGTAAGTGATAGTATCAATGTATGCATGTAAAGGCATAGGTATTTAATATGCATATACACAGATGTGTGTATATCATCATCAAGGTGTGCCAACAGCATGGATTCCTTTGACTCTCTTATCATCCATCCCTATCAGCCATCATTCTTGGTAAGTCCTCAAGACAGTATTTAGTGTCTGTGCAGAGCTGATGAAGGTAAGCTTTTTGCAGGTTGACCAATACTGGTGTGTCTTATTGCAGAAGGCTATCAAAAGGATAGTTAAACAAATTAAGGAAATTGGCAGATTTTCATAGATTATAAAATAGAAAGAGAAGGATTTCTAGATGGTGATGATAGTTATATTTTTACTGTTCATAATAAACAGAAGTCTTCAGCATTAATACAATCAGAAGGTAGTAGACAAGGTTATTTTCTAAAGTACTTAAGTTTTGGGAGGTTTATGCGAGACGTGTAGGATTCTTTACTCAAAGCCAGAGCCCTATATTTTCTTGGAGACTATCATGATATAGGCAGATATATGGTAAGCTGCCCACCACCACTATCCACTGTGGTTGGTTACAAGAACAACATAATCAGTAGCATTAGGAGTTGGCTTTAAAACATAGAATAGGATTGACAACAGAACAAGTCTTTATCTGCCATCCATGTCAAGATAGTGAGGACTTAGTGCCCAAGTCCACATCACAATATGTTACAACCCCACTAGCCAGAAAAAAAATGGTGGTTACAGTTGATTATGTTTTGTTGTCAATCCTTTTAAAAGAGTATTTGTTGGCTCCCAGTTTTGATCAGAACTGCACAAACCAGGGTTTACTCCACAAAAAAAGGAATTCTGAAAAAGCACTAACTTTTTCATCTTGCACCTTATCTTTTTAGATTTTTAGCACTTTTTATTCCTCTATTTTAGACTTGCTTCTTTTCTTTTCCTTAAAATTTTACTGCCTCTTTCTTTTGCTAACCTACCCGCCAAATCTGAACTCTTTCTTTCTATATCATTCTAACTTTCTAATTTACTCCCACTAGTTTCTCTCTCCATCTTTATTTCTCGTTAAACCAATAGTCAACCAGTAATTTTTATACATGTGTTGTTTTCACAATTCAGTAAAACATTTTTTTATAATATTTTTTCTATTTTGCATTTCTTATAAATTTTTTTTCTTTTTCTTTTCTATAGAATCTGTTTTCCTTTTCCTCCTTTGTTGGCCTTTTCACTTATTCTGACTTTGATTGATATCATCATCTATTGTTAATGCAAATATAATGTCTTTTTTTATTTTGTTTTTAGCAAACATGCATATATCTATAGATTGTTTGATAGAAGAAACAGACTAAGACACAGAAATAGATTAAAAAAACAAAAAAAGCAACAAACTTTGAGAGGTTATGATCTAAGAACTGAAAAGTAGATAGCCAGATGAATATAAACAGGTGAAAACAGAAGGAAGTCAATGAGACTATTGTTGATTTTAGATATAAATACTTGTTTATCTATATGATGGTGGAGAAGCAGGGATGAACTCATAAGTGATGTACTCTTATGGACCCCCACACATGGCCATGCAAAAGCAGGACGACCAGCACGAGCATACATTCAGCAACTATGTGAGGATACGGGATGCTGTCCGGAAGACCTGCCTGAGGCAATGAACGATAGGGAAATGTGGCGAGAGAGGGTCAAGGATATCCGTGCTACCAGCACGACATGATGATGATGATCTATATGATACCATCCAGCCCTAGCCAGGACTTCAGCTGCAGCCACTGCAACTCTACCTGTCAGTTCCACATTAGCTTTAGCAGTCACAAATGTACCAGGAATCAGCATGGACAGGCACTTTCTTGATCTTTGTTTCATGAAGCTAAGCCATCAATGAATATATAAACGTGTGTGTATATACATGTGGCTGTGTGTGCAGAAATGAGGTAGGATCAGGTACTAGGTGTGAAATTTAAAATGTTTTCAAATGTGATGATTGAATGACTAATTGTGCTCACTTGACAACTAACATAATAAAGTGACGACATCTAAACAAAGTTTAGCTAATTCAATGCTCATGAGAAAAAAAAAAATAATGAAGTCAGTCTTGATAATTTTTTAACGAAATGTTTTTAGTGAAACACAGAATTGTGTAAGTGAACCATTCTTCACACTCACCAAACATAGCTTAGTGTGACTTTTTTGTTTCCTAAACTGAAAGTTCATTTCAAAGGTAAGATATGAAAATGTGAAGGACGTCAAAAGAAAAACAAGAGTACAGATTCATATCAGATATCAAAAGAAATTTCACCAGCGCTTCAACAAATAGAAAACTCGCAAGAATATGTTAGATGCCAAGGACTATTTTGAAAAGAATTAATGTTTCATTAATTGTTCCTTTTTGTAATAGTATATACAGTGGTCTAGTGGGTAGAGTGTTCACCAGTGGTTCGAGAAACCAGGGTTCAGTTCCAGGTCGCATCATACCAAATACTTAAAAAATGGTACTTGATACCTCCTAGCTTAGCACTCAGCATTATAGGGTACTATCAAGGGTAAAGTGGTGCAATCCTGGGGAGGGAGTAGTGCCCTCCCCTACACTTCGGTGTAGTAGCTATTGAAAAGGGACCCTTCAAGTTGCCCTCCACTAAAGTCGCCAACTTTACTTATACGTGTAGGACAATAATTTTTTTCACACGGTTTTTATAAGTGTGTATCTGTGTGTGTGTGGATGTTTATGCATATTAATGAATATATGCTTGTAAATAAATATATTTGGATGTAGATATATATTTGCATATTTTGTTATTTCAGAAATAACCTTAAATACAGATACTACACTCTAATCCTAACCAAAAATGCTGGAATTTAATACTTTGATCATGGGCCGAGTGCACCAATACTACACTCTGGTCCTTGTAATTTATATCAGAAACACATATACACGTGTGTGTGTGTGTGTGTATGTACATACATATATATATATATACACACACACACACACTCTCGCTCTCTTTCTCTCTCTCTCACATAGACACAAAATATCATCTATTAACAGAACATTTATTTATAAAATGTTAATTTTCTTATAAACCAAAGTTATTATTTTTAATTAAACATTGTACAACCAAAACTCATTTCATGTGTGCTTACAGAAAAAAAAATGAACATAGTTCTATGTTTAAAGTCATATACTACTATTTTTATAATACACATATTCATGTTATCTTATATTTTTATCTTGTTTTATACACACCTGTAATAGGTGAGAATTTATGATACTCTAAACATTGTAATAATAATAATTACCGAGATTGATGATACTAGTCTGAATATGTCAGAGAATGATTATAATTCCTAATCTCAGATTTAAAAAAAAAAAAATGTAATAATCATTTCTTTAATTGGCTTCTCTTCCTTGGCTAGATAATATACTATTCATGCACATCTTTGAGCATTTCTCAAAAATATTTTTCATCTCCCACCATCTGTTAAAAGGCTAAACCTACCTCATTATCATTGTCTTGTACCTCATTAAACACTGGCAATTCAAATTGCAGCTGCCAACATTATCTTTTCCTGTTATGTCATTGAAGCATCAAATATTCTCACCTTTATGGAATTTATCTTTCAAACCCCTGTTCAACCAAATGTTTAAACTGTTCATTGTTCAAGCATTCATCCATTTTTATTCTCATGTCTTCTTTCTATCCTTTCAAGCATCTGCCAAACTGTAATACCATCAAGTGATTGGGTTTACATGATAATAACTTATCCTTTTAATAATTTCTGGATGTTAGTTTGTAATGTAGATTAAGATGGTTAAAGGGATAAGTATCAAGAAATAGGTAAAAAGATTATACAAGTGTACTTGACTTTAGCACCAAGAATTAAATGACATCATTCAAAACTCCAAGACAAAAAGTATGTATTTATCCAACCTCTCCACCACTGGCAGGATGTGACACAAGATCAATTTTAAGGGGAAAACAGCTGGTTTGAATTCAGTTTTCTTTCTCTCAGATTGGTTGCCATACCAAAGAGCCCAGTCTGTCCTATTTACCCATAACTGGTGGAAGAAAGCTACTACAACAAGATGTAAGGGAGGGTGCTACTCCTTTCCCTGGATTGTTCCACTTTGCCCTTGATCAATACCTTATAATGCTGAGTGTTAAGCAAGGAGGCATTGAGTACCATTTTTTGAGTCTTTGGTATGACTCGACCTGGGGATTGAATCCCAGTCTCCCGGGCCATTGGCAAACACTCTAACCATTATGCCAATGTAGTATGATTATATTGCATTATGACTTGGTTAGGATTAACTGTTAAGACAAAAATTATTTGGATTTAAAAAAACATTACAATTCTTCAAAAACTCTGTAAAATTTTTCAGAGTATAATGTTAACTTAATAAGTTAATAGAAAAAATATAATTGATAAGTCCGTTTCTATGGATAAAGCTTTCATAGTAATGGATACAATGAATCATAATCTCCCTTAGATATATCTTTTATAGTTCCAAATACTATTTGTAACTATTCAGTGACTTTTCATTTGGTATGACGATTTTGATATAAAGATTTCAAAATGAAATAATTTGAAGGGATGTGTGTGTGTGTGTATATATATATATATATATATATATATATATATATATATATATATATATATGAAAGCTTAAAGAGATAATTTATTAAGTTTTAATCATTTGAAAAGTCAAAATATATTTCTGAAAAGAAATTGCAATTTTTCTGAAAATAATATTAGCTTCAAGAGATAAAATAAAAAAAATATTTAGTTTATAAATCTCTTGTTTGTTTTATGGATATATCTTCTACAGTAATGAAGAGGTATGATAAATAATTATCACCATTAGATAATTTGCATATTCAGTAGGATTTCTCATTACAGTTCCTGAAGCTTCTGGTTGTTGAACAGTAGAGATGTTGTCTTTGACCACTAACCAAGAAACAGTAAAACCATAATGCTATCATACCTACC